>APFE031563447.1:63078-103842 GCA_000404065.3 Pinus taeda
CTTGCGGACCTCGGACAACCTTCTTTGGAACATTTTCATCTTCGCCTTGCAAACATGCATTCTTGCCCAATAATGGTTTTTCATGTTCCTTAGAAATTTGTTGTTTCGATTGGCCTTAGCCAACAGCCTCTCTAAGTGTGTATTTACCCAGATAAGCATTTCTATCTATATTCAGATCTTGTTATTTTTGGTAATCTTCTTATTTTTTGGGTTTATTTCTATTTCTCATATATTTTAAGGTCAGATCTATAACAAGTGGTATCAGAGTTATAACATCTTACTTTATTGGAATCAACGGAGTATAAGTATTTATAAGGTCTGGTAATGTCAAGTCCTAATTTCTCCATAATAGCTTTAGGCATTACGTCGTGGGAGGCTCCTGAATCTAACATAACATTATGGAGGATTTTATCAAGGATATTCAGGCTAACATAGAATGGAGGAACAACCACCTCCTATGGTTTTCCTTCAACTTCCGGTCAAAATAAGAGTTCAGGTTGGTCATCATTCAAATTTACAGAGTCAGACTTTTCCCCTATGTTTAAAGCTTTCATTATTTGGGGTCTGTACATGCTTTTGCTCATTAACTCTAAGAGGAATAGGGATTTTCAATTTAGCTAGTTCATTTTCAATGTTGAATGACATTTGAATATTAATCAAGTTGGGAAGTTCTGATTGATATGTGATTTGTTTTGTTATACACTCCTTTTGTTGATTGGTGGTTGGGATATCTGTTTGAGTAGTTTTAGAAGCACTGTCAACTACCTTCTTGACAGGGATTTCTACCTTTTTCTTACCAGAATTGTCCATAGTTTTCTTAGGAAGACTATTTGTGGTTTTCCTAAGTTCATTTTTAGATGAATTTTTAGTAGGATTATCTGAGTTTTTGGTGTTGAGAGTGTCTAGATTATTTTTTCTCCTAATATTATACTGCCTATGCACTTCCATTATGGAATTTTCAAACCCTTTTTTGTATTCATTTGTTTCTTCATAATCTAATTCAGTTTGGGCTGGGATAAAAAGTTCCTACTCCTCTTGAGTGAGGAAAATATTTTCATCATCGTATTTCCCCATCAGATTTATTTTATTATCATACAAACCTTCAACAATATTCCATTCATTGTTTGTGTAATTTTCCTTAAAAGGAGGCTGAACTTGCTCGTCTGGACCCTTTTGTTCTCTTTGTTTAATTTGGGGAACATTCCTGCTAAAGTTTTGGTTTCTATTTTGAGGAGCATTTTGGTTCTCTCTTACTTGAGTTTTGTCATTGATGTTTACTCTATGCATGATCTAATTCACTAGTCTCACTAGGTTATCAATTTTATGATCAACAACAGAAGTAAAAGGTTCTTCTTTTATGGTAACTCTACGTTCAAATTTCAGTTTGGCCTTCTTGGCTAGGATGTTTGCTTCAACTTTAATAGCATTTTCTTGCATTTATTCCAAAATTGTCGGGTCTCTCTCTCTAAGTTGATATTCCATGTCTATATCCAAAACATCTGGAAAATCAACTAGAGATAGGCCAGGGAAAGGCTTGATGTCTTGTAGAATGGCATTGTAAACAATATTAAACCACTCACAGTATTCTTCCACACTTTCATTTGGTTTTCTTTTCAGTCTTTTATATTCATTTAGGAGTTGAAGTGGATTTTCTTTTATCTCCCATCTAGCTAAGTATGTTTGATGGAAAGCATCAAGGTTGGCTATACTTCCTACAGGTACATTCATAAACCATTTCTTGACATCACCTCCTAAACTCTAAGCAAACAATCTCATTTTAACATCAGCTTCATCGACTTCTTGAAGGTCAAACACATCATTCATTCTATCCACATGTTGTTGAGCAGTATAAGCACCACTGTTATCAAAGGTCACAATTTTAGATTGGTAATCTTCAGGCATAGCATTCAGCTGGCCTAGTAACACCAAAGGTGCATACCTACCTACCATAATTGGTCTAGAAGATTGACTGGAAGATGAACCTGATGTAGGTGTAGTTTTGATAACTACAGGGATAGTAGGAATAATAGTTGGAGATATCACCTGTGAGGAAGTTGAAACTATGGAATGAGTAGGATTGGGAGGTTGTAGATGAACAGACTAGGAAGATTGACTAGACAAAGAGGCTGTTGCAATTGTTAAAGAAAAAAATTCAACGAATTGCTGAATATAATATTCTTCAATAGGTTGGTCCAAAACTAAAACTAGATTGTGTAATTTGTCAAATTGTTGTCGATATTCAAGATCAAGATCTCTTCTCAGAAGCTAGGTTTGGGGTATGCATGGTTGCAGTAGATCTTTATCAATGACAGCCTAATCTACAAAGCCTCAGATTTTGATCTAAACAAACTATGTTGGAAAGGAAAGTCAAACTCTATCTCTTCAATAGTTTCAAATTTCCTTGGAAGAGAGTTAGACCTTCATAAGGACAATTCTCAGGAAGAGGATTAAATCGATTAAAAGGACTATTACTACCTTAACTCTCTGTAAAAATTCTCTTTCTCACCAATTTTTATGGATTATCTACGAATTCAGCAGTGTTAGGATCAGGTTGAGCTCCAGTGAAAATTCTTTTGGGAACTAGGGCTATTAAAAATCATCACACAAATAAAAATAAAATCAATGAAATATTAGAATATTTACAAACTAACAACCTCAAATCAAGTATTTCATAATGATATAACAATTTGTTTATTGAAATATTGTTCGAAACTAAGGAATAATAATGTTTTGGACTAAAAAGTATTCTTCCCCAGTATGGTTGCCACTATGTTGTCATTCTGTATTTTTGAGGTTGAGGGAGTAAACACATAGGACAACATCAAAACCACTTTGGAGACTGGAATCTAGCCCTTCCAGCTTCAGAGAGGGATCTCCCTATTTAATTTAGCTTTGTTTTTATGTAAATTTTAGGCTAGCTATGAATGTACTTGTTTGTTTTGTTTGAAAGGTTTGGTTGATTTGAGTGTTATAATTCCATTGAGCTATGGAGTCTATAAACTAAATGGAGTTTTGCATCAATTTTTAGACGAGTTCTCACGGGGGAAGCTAGGTTGCACTAACTGGACCTTTTCAGAAATTAAATGATTTGTGGAATAGGAGAAGTGTAAGGTTCAGTAGAGACCAAAGAGCAATTAAGAATTCCTTGATCTAACTTTAGTGGAAAACATTAAAATTATCAACAACCAAAATAGGGTGCTCTAATTAACAAATCCTATTTATCACAATTTTTGTTGATTAATTAAGAAACTTAGAGTAACAGAGAAAGGAAAACAATGTTTAAAAAAATAGATAGAGGAGACACATCACCATTTATTACACCACATGAATCATATGAAAGGTCATTGTATTATTGATGTTCTAATGCTTTGAAAATTACAATATGCAAAAGGAAATTACATTCGGAAATCAATCCTTAATACTTCAAACAGTGAAGTATTTATAATGAAAATTACAAAAATTCCTTTACAAAAATCATTGTCAAACCGATAGTGTACTTTTAGCCATGTAGGGTGTTGAAAAAGGTTGCCCTATTTTGATGGTTTCGATTGTTGAGTCAACCTGAAATAGAGATGCAATGTTGAATTGATCATGGTGTTGGTTGTTGTTCTAGGAAGTTCTTTTATTGCTCCTGAATTATCCTTGAATCCAGTAAATCAACCGATTCTTCCCATATCTTTTCATCTAGCACTATCAATTTTGTTACCCTGTGGTAAATTTCATCTACCTCTGTGTATTTGGAAAAAGTTGGTTTTACTTTAAAAATGTATTTTACCTCATTATGTACATGGAAATCATTTGACATAGTTTCAAAAAACGAATGTGTTGGCATACTACCCTTATTCCCACTGAACTTGAGGCTACTTCTAGCCACTTCTTTCATCTTCAGGATATAGTCTTCCTGAGTGATCAATTTGTCATTTATAACATAGATACTGGGCAGGCCCTTTTGGATTAAGGCTTCAATTCTATTGTGAACCTGTTTACCTGCATCTCTAAGGTTTCACACCTTTCTTCCATCTGATCAATGAGATTTCTCTTTGTCAAGGAATTCTTGACTTCCATAATTGTGGCAATTCTATCACTCATTCCTACCTCCTCTAGCTCATACTTGGACTTTGAGTTTAAAAACTTGATTATATTAGAGGCTTATGTGGGCATTTCTCCCAAATTTTCTCTTCCTTGCATAGTAGTTTATGTAGCCTTCTTTATTACCTCTTTCTACTCAAATATGATTTGGATAGAAGGCCAAATATCATTCATAGAGTCTAATATATTCAACCAAATAGTTTCCTTTTCTTGGGCCAAGGTCTGACCAATTGAAGTGTCTCTCTCTACCTTGTGAAACTTCTCCAATAGTCTTTGGGAATTCTCCATTTCAGTAACGTGGACAACTTCAGCTTTGGCCTTTGGCACTTCTAAAGTTTTGAGTTGGCCTTGCAAAGTCTCAATCTCCTTTGACTTACAGTGACATATTCCGTAGTGTTTGTGTTACTTGTTCAACACTTGTTGTCTGAGTGGAAGAAGTAGATGTAGTGTTTTCCCTTATTGATGTAAGCTGAGAAATAGGTATGGCATCCTGGGGGACAATGACCATCTTTGTACTGTATTCCTTCTCCTTTATTAGTTTCTCCATCTCTGCCTCCATCTGCCTAATCTGTATATTTTTTTCTATGATCAATTTCATCATATCTGCTTTATGTGCTTCACCTTCTTCAATACCTTTGGTCATTGGATCTTCTATGGCTGGTAGCTTGAGCTTGTTTCTTAAGGTTGTAATGTCCATGTTCTTCTTTTTAAAAATATCCTTAGAAACATTGACATCTTTAGGGTCATACCCTATCTTAATCACCAAGTCTTCCAAAGACTTGATCCTGTTATCCTTTGCCAAGGAGGACACTTTCTCCATTTTCAAATGTGACTAGACATTTGCAAAATAAACCTAAAATTTGGAAAGTGACATAGTAGTGTTAGTCAAAGTGGAGGATATCATTTTGCCAGTTTTCTTATTCATCTCCATTTGATCAATGGGATGTATGTCCTTTTTGATGAACTCAAAAGTGGTGCTTTTGTAATTTGCTGCTGATTTTGGCTAAGGAATTTGGGCCTCAAGAAAGGCCATCTACATTTTTCCATGCTCTGTATAAAAAACTGACAGTAACCTACTCTGTGAGTTGGAGGTTTGATTCCATAATTGGTTATAAGTGCTATTTTTTAGAATTTTATTCCTGAATTTCATTTCCCTGTATCTTTCAAAAACTGTCTTCTCTTTTTCTGTTTGGACAGTTCGTGATTTTAGCTCAGTTTCCTTATGATCTTGTGAAGATGAAGGTTTAGTAGGAGATGTTGTGAATTTGGTAGTTGCAGGTGGTGAATCTATGATGATGATGGCTACATTCTCTTTAGTTCCTTTGTCCAATACTACTCTGGGAGTTACCTTTGCTCTCTTCCTATAGCTGATTGTGAATTCTTTAGCTTCACTCCTAGTTGGAGATGACGATCCTTCCTCGCTTGATGCTTTTCTTGATTTTTCTTGAGGAATAGGATTTTGTAAACTATAAGTAGAAACAAACTGTTCTTTAACTTCCTGTGAGGTATTTTCTGTCCACTCTAGTTGATTGGAATATTGTTCTATGTCTGGTCCTGAAGTATGAATGTATGCAGTGTTTTTGTTCTCAACACTGAGCTTTGAAATAATGCCACATGGATCATAGGGCCATGTAAAGCTAAAAATAAACTTCATTTATTTAAGAATTCTATCTACCTCTTCACCTGTTGTCCTTGTGTTGCACACAAATGGGCCTACCGATGTCTTTATTCTAAATTGTGCCTTCTTCTTGGGCACTACAAAGTGGATTTCGTCTGAATTCAACATCTTCCTGATATACTCCAAGGAAAAAATCCTCATTGGGAGGTATTTGGGAAGTTTATAGGGGGGTAATTCACAATCATATACCCTTATTTATGTGTAATTTTGGTATAAATGCCAATCCCCTGCCTTTTCTTGGTTTGACAAATGCAAAATTCTCTTGATTTCCTCACTGATTCTAGGTTGTACTGCACTGTTCAAAATGTTCCTGGCTAGATGAACAAAATCTTCAATAAACTACTTGTAAGTGAATTCTTGTTGTTCTCTCATGACCAATGAGGTCCAAAAGATTACTGGCTACTGGTTCCTTGCATCATTAAGCTTCTGCAATGCAAAACTAAATATGTGTGCCTGATAATAGAGGAACATATAAATCAAAATTGAGGTGTAATTAAACACTTGTTTTGTAAGAAACTTTATGAACTGTTCATGGATACCATCAACTAAGAATTGACTGAAGTTGAACACCAAGGAGGGATTGTTGTCTATTGAAAATATAGAGAGGAATCATAAAATGTTCTCATCTACCCACTGATCATAACGATAGTCTAAAATGTAATAAATCATGGAAATAATCCTCTTGGCTTGATCAGGGAAAATGGAAGAAGGATATGGAGGATTCTTTTTGAGTAATTAGGCATTTTCTGGTAATAAAATCTCAGAAATTAGGGCTCTGGTGGCAAAGTATAGCTTTTGATAAAGCTGGGTGAGGGCTTCTAGGGAGAAAGGGGCAGCATTTTCCATAGTCGGGGCCAGCATCATTTGGTCAATGGATTGGGCTATAATGGTGAAACGAATGTCACTTGTGGGGGCAATGATGGCTCTTTAGGCAGGGACATAGAAAGCTTGACACCTTCTTGTAAATTTTAGGGCTTGGAATGTCAATGGGAAAACGTAATGGGGGAGGATGGACTCCTAGAGCCCAATTTCATTGGTTTTGTCTGTGTGTTTATCTTCTAACCAACAATACAATTCCAGAAAATCACAGTCACATTGGGCTTCATTTATCTTGTAATCCCTATCAGCTAAAGGTATATGATCTAAATCTATAGAAGGGGGAATTAAAGGATTAATGGGCTTATCTTGGGCCTTGGTCTTAGGAGGCATGACTGCAAAAATATGTGAAGAAGATGAATTTGCAGAGGACGCTTACTGAGCACAAAAGAATAACGAACTTTAAGTGAAAATGAAAGGGAACTATCAGTTTTTTTCTGTCTTGATTTGGTCGTGGGAGATCTCTGAGAGTGACAGCTACACAGAATGTCAATAATAAAAAAGAGAAGTGAAAAAGGGATTAGAATGATAGGTGAAAGAGCTTTTAAACACTGCGACAAATGTCCTGTTGAAAATGGTGTGGGAACATTAGGCTGAACAATTTCCTGAGAGAAAATTGAATTAAATGGAGAACGATCTTTTTGGTCGGGAATGTATTTAATATGCCAACGCTTATGCCATGTGGTGGACAGAGAGTGGTGGGGCACAGTAGAGCGGATAAGGGAAAGCAGTTTTCAGAGGGGGTAGTGGGTGGTTAATGGTTTTAATGAATGGGGGTGCGAAATCACTAGAACATGACACGTAAGGGATGGGGCCCGATGGGAGAAATTGCTTTCCGGACCCTCACCCTAGCAGTAAAGATAAAAGGGAGAGGGGGTGCCGAAAACAGATAAAGGCCATGAATGCAGTGTTGGAGTAGATACTGAGGGTGCTGAGTGGAGTGTACTTTAGCCTCACTATGACAAAGAACTTTGTCCTATTGCACTTTAATATTTGCTTGTTGATCTTAAGATACGAGAAAATATAAACATATAAAGAACTTTACCCATGGCACACATATCTGCATTTTTTTACATCGCATCCTCAAGCTTTGGATAACATGAGAGGTGAAAATATTTACAAATAACCCAATCTACCTACCCTTATCTAAACTAGCATTTTTTATTCTTTCCTCTAGGTTGCACTTAGACTAGCAAACCCACTTTATTTTCTTTTATATAGAATGGAAAAACTACCTAAGCGGTTCCTTATTTCTCCTATTGATCTAGATTAAATAGTTGGATCAATGTCATTTTCTACATAATTAGTGATTTACCCAGATGAAACTATTGGGTAAGTCTTTATTCTCTATCTAATTTACAGAAATTGAAAGGAGTTTAATCATGATTACATTGTATGATTAAACTAAAACTAGTGATTGTGGCATTTTGAACAAGCTGCACACAACTTTTTATTTTCAATAATGAAGCAAAACTATCTATGAGTAGTGGCATTTAGACTTGCAACACTTTCAGTCTTATTCCTTTTTGTTTATTTTTCTAGCTTTTGGTGGGGTTCAATCTTTCTTCTTTTTCAATATTCTTGTTTTTCTATTTATTTTTCTTCTTTATAGCCTCTTTTCATTTTTTAATTCTTTTTCGTTTAGTTGGAAATCATTGACACATTGACAAGTATTTACAAAATACGATTCCTGAGATATAATTCTCAATTACCTTGAGATCCTATAAATTATAGGACCCTAACAATTACAAACTGATATGCAAGTTAAGAGAGTAATTTTTTGGGTATTAAATATATATATATATACTATCATCATTATATTTTGGGTGTATACTAAATAACGTGTGCTGTAGGGTCGCCCATGAGGTAAAGTTTTGTAATTGCGACTACATAACATACATATTAAGAAGTCGGTCTGATATATATATATATATATATATATAATATATAGTATATAATAAAATATATATATATATATTATGCAACTAACTCACAAATCAAAAGAAAAGTTAGATTAATGGCTTAAAATCATCTTCGAAGGGGAAACCTTCTTTACATTCATAAATGAAAAATTCTTGGATGATAAAAACGATAAGACCTTCTTGGTATATATAGGAGTTTTAAGGGGTCACAATATAATCATAGTCTACATAACAATAATAATGTATGGGTACAACAATAATAGTAGTGAGCTTGTATGGGGCACAAAAATAACAACATGGGGGGTACATGGGCACAACAATAACAATAGGGGGATATAATAGCAATTAAAATAACGGGAATACACTATTATTATAGGGACCTAACATTCCCCTATCCTTCAAAAAGGGTCGTGCTCAATGTTAGAGTAGTTCTGAATGCTTCTATATAAAAATCTCATCCTCCCATGAGGAATCTTCAGTGGGTAATTTCTTCCACTTAATGAGATACTTTGAAATTAATTGATTGTGTGGCTGTCAATTTCTTGTTTCTATGACTACTTCAGTCTCAAATATGATTTTTCCCTATTCTTCAAGTTCTGGAAAAATTATTTGAAATCGGAGCTTGTCACTAATAATATTCTTTAAGCATGAAACATGGAAAACTGGGTGTTACAAATCCATTTGGGAACATGAAATCCCAACATCCAGATCAGTGTTTTAGGGTGCATCAAACCATAATTTCAGTTGCTTCATGCCCTAAACAACTCACCCTTTGAATGCCTCCTTCCCAGACAGTTCCATGACTTGAAGACATCCAAAAATATCCTCTAGAGGGATCAACACAGGTAATCCCTTATGAAGGTGCAATGTAGAGCAGTTAAGTCCACTACCAGGGTGTTGTGCAGAGCACTTAGGGTTCCTTTCACTTGCGATGGGCGAGAATGAGTGAAATTCACATAGGGTTTGGGGAATATTCTTATCTTTTGGAGTCATCTAGAAGTTTCCCTCACTTATCAACTCCTATGAGATCAAAAATGGATGAGGAAAGAGTTAAGGTGCATCCTATCCCCTCATCCCTTCCTCCATGGAACTAATTCTAAGTATGAAAGGCCATTTAATGCCACTATTAATGATAAAATCTCCTTCATCTTCCTATAAATTGACCACTCATTTAAGTTATCAGGGGTTGGATTATGTTGAATTGTAAGGAGATAATGTTGCTATGAGATTTGGCTTTGAAGCAAGTATTGTGATGCTACGAGTTTGCCATGCTTTTGATGTGATGTGAATGGGATCCAAGCTAGAGGAGTGGCCTTGAATCAGGCACCAATGGTTGTACTTCCTTCTTATATCTAGTGAAGTGTTTGAACCTTTTTCCCATATGTTTTTATTGTTTCATAATGCTTATGTGTGTGAATTGTATCTGATTCTTTTCACTTATATTCAATAGATCATATGCTTTGATTGGTTTTTTTCTTCTATTGTGTTTACAGGGTACTTCTCAAGAGAATTGAGTATGGGAAGGATCGATGAAATCGATACAAGGGAGATGAGAGGAAAGTAGAACTACAGGTAGGCCTTCTATCTTCTCATCTTATCTATGGCTTATAGGAAAAGTCTAAAACACTTTAAACTATTATTCTAGATACAACTACTTATCTAGGGAATTAGTATATATCCATAGACACTAAATTCTCCAAAACAAATTGGTGACTCCACTGGAAATATTTTCATATTTAGAGAGTTTGAAAAGAGATTAAAGAGGACTCTAGGATGGTTCCATTTTCATTTTTAACAGAGCTCTAAAAAGAGATAAAAGTGTGATATGTGCTTGTCCTTTCCAGCTCGTTAATGGATTGGAAATGATATCTCTCTTGTATTATTTTACGCTTTTTCGGGCTTGAGAGATTAATTTATGAAAAATAACTTATGGAGATTTCTTTTCATGCCTCTTAAAACTCTCTAAACATGAAAAGGACCAAGTTATCTTTGTCATTAAACTCGTTAAAAAATCAAATAGCGATAAACTTGTCCATCTAGACAAGATCGAGTTTCACCTTTGCTAGACTCGTTAAAACATCACATAACAATGGATTCACCCAAGGGGTGAAATTATACAACAAGTATATGTTATCCTCCTCAAGCTTGATAAAAATAAAGAGGTATTGGTCAACAATGACTGGGCAAAAGGGGAAAACCACTTTATGGTAGTAGGTCGCTCTTGAACATGAGACTTTCACTCCATCACCGTGACTATTTTGGTTGGGTTATTAGCTTCATGGTTATCACACCGTTGGTCTATCATACCATCCATCACTTTGTTTTGGGTCAATGCTACCAATTCACTTTAGTGTCACCGACATGTTCAAGAGAAGTCATTCAGTCAAAATTCAACTTTTTCAATACCATAAACCTTCATTTTCATGACCACCATTCCTGAATCTTGTGTCGTCAGTCAAATTCCATCTCTAAAATCACTACACTCGTTTCGTGTCGTTGATGTGGGATACATCAAGGCCCTTTGGTGACAAGTTACTTCTTGTCGACATTAGCACATTATCCAAGAAGTTGACTTAGAAACACCCATTTAGTACCTTGAGGCTTGCATACATCAATGGCAGGTTTCTCGCTTCTTGCGATAGGCATACATCAATGGCCTTCAACTGAAAGAATTTGCATGGTGTTTAACATCAAATCATCCATTCACACCATGCAGAATGTACCAGAGGACGTTGAGGATCATTATCATTATTGGTGATTTCTTTCGCATCTGTTAACAATTTACATCATTGGCTAGTAATCAGATGGTGTCTTCCCATGTTCGATTTCAAATCACATATTATCATGGATAGAATTGTACTTGAGTGAATGGTTGAACGAGATTGAAGACCCCGGATTTAGTTTCATGCATCCAGGCTGTGATTTCAATAGTACTAAATCATAGGTACAATGGCTTTACATTGATG
Organism: Pinus taeda; assembly: GCA_000404065.3. Classification (NCBI taxonomy): domain Eukaryota; kingdom Viridiplantae; phylum Streptophyta; class Pinopsida; order Pinales; family Pinaceae; genus Pinus; species Pinus taeda. Next base: position 74,610 of record APFE031563447.1, read on the forward strand.
GTCATTCTGATCATGGGTCTATATCTATAGATGATTTTTTATGTACATGTAATGAAAGTTTATAAGCTCAGCATGGGTATTCCTTCCCTTAGAAATTCATGAAAAATCAAATATCATGATATATGTATTATAATTGATGCAGGTCACCTTCCGCTTTGATACCTCCTCATCACATTGTAAAGCATTTAATTTGACATTGGAATTTTTCCGACTTCATGCTTTAGGGGGTAGTTGTTACAGATCCATTTGAGCACATCAAATCCCAACATCAAGATCAGTGTTTTAGGGATCATCAAACCCTAATTTCAGTTTCTTCATGCCCTAAACAAGTCATCCCTTTGATTGCCTCCTTCCCAGATAGTTTCATGACTTGAAGACAACCAGAAATAGCCTCTAGAAGGACCAGTGCAGGTAAGCCCTTATGAAGGTGCATTGCAGAGTAGTTAATTCCACTACCAGGGTAGCTCTGCAAATCACTTAAGCTCCCTTTAACCTGCGTTGGCTAAGAATGAGTGAAATTCATATAGGGTTTGGGGAATATTCTTATCTTTTTGAGTCATCTAGAAGTTTCCCTCACTTATCAACTCCTATGAGCTCGAAAATGGATGAGGAATGAGTTAAGGTGTGTCCTATCCTCTCATCCCTTCCTCCATGGAACTAATCTAGGTATGGAAGGCCATTTAATGCCACCATGAATGACAAAACCTCCTTCATGTTTCTATAAATTTACCACTCATCTAAGTGATCAAGGGCTAGGTTATGTTGAATTATAAGGAGATAATTGCTACTATGAGATTTGGCTTTGAAGCAAGTATTTTGATGCTACAAGTTTTTCATGCTTTTGGTGTGATGTGGTTGGGATCCAAGCTAGAGAAATGGATTTGAATCAGACACCAATGGTTGTAATTCCTTCTTCTGTCTAATAAAGTGTTTGAACCCTTTTCCCATATGTTTTTATTGTTTCATAGTGCTTATGTGTGTGAATTGTATCTGATTCCTTTCACTTATATTCAATATATCGTATGATTTGATCGGTTTTTGTCTTTTGTTGTGTTTACACAGTACTTCTCAAGAGGATTAAGTACGAGACAGAGTGACGGAATCGATATAAGGGAGATGAGAGGAAAGTGGAACTACAGGTAGGCCTTCTATCTTCTCATCTTATCTATTGCTTATAGGGAAAGTCTAAAACACTTTAAACTGTCATTCTAGATACAACTACTTATCTAGGGAATTAGTATTTATCCGTAGATAGTAAATTCTCCAAAACAAATTAGCGCTTCCACTGGAAATATTTTCATATTTAGAGAAGATTAAAGAGGACTCCAAGGGGGTTCCTTTTTCATTTTTAATAGAGCTCAAAAAAGATATAAAAGTGTGCTTTGTGCTTTTCCTTTCCAGCTTGTTAACATATTGGAAATGATATCTCTCTTGTATTATGTTATGCTTTTTCAGGCTTGAGAGATTAATTTATGAAAAGGAACTTGTGGAATTTTCTTTTTTTCCCTTTTCAAACTCTCTAAACATGAAAAGGACAGAGTTATCTTTGTTGTTAAACTCGTTAAAACATCAAATAGTGACAAACTTCTCCATCTAGATAAGGCCGAGTTTCACTTTCTTTAGACTCATTAAAACATCAAATAACGATGGATTCGCTTGAAGGGTGAAATTATGCAGCAATCATATGCTATCCTCCCCAAGATTGAGATAAATAAAGAGGTACTGGTCAACAATGACTCGGGAAAATGGGAAAAGGGGAAAACCACTTTATGGTAGTAGGTCGCTCTTGAGCATGACACTTTCACTCCATCACTGTGACTATTTGGGTTGGTTTATTATCTTGATGGTTATCACACCGTTGGTCTATCATACCATCCATCATTTTGTTTTGGGTCAATGCTACCAATACACTTTAGTGTCGTCGACATGTTCAAGAGAAGTCATTTAGTCAAAATTCATCTTTTGCAATACCATAAAACCTTCATTTTCATGACTACCATTCCTGAATCTTGTGTCGTCAGTCAAATTCCATCTCTAAAATCATTACACTCATTTCATGTCATTTATGTGGGATACATCAAAGTCCACTTGCAATTAGTCACTTCCTGTCGACATCAGCACATTATCCAAGAAGTTGATTTAGAAACACCCATTCAGTACCTTGAGGCATGCATACATCAATGGTAGGTTTCTCACTTCTTGCGATATGGATACATCAATAGCCTTCGAGCAAAATACTATGTATGGTGTTCGACATTAAATCATCCATTCACACCATGAAGAATGTACTACACTACCTTGAGGATCATTATCATTATTGGTGATTTCTCTCGCATCTGTTAACAGCTTACATCATTGGCTGGTAATCAGACTGGTGTCTTCCCATGTTCGACTTCAGATCACATATTCACATGGATAGACTCGTACTTGAGGGAACGGTTGAACGAGATTGAAGACCCCAGATCTAGTTTCATCCATCTGGGCTGCGATTTCAAGAGTACTAAATCATATGTACAATGGCTTTACATTGATGGTCATTCCGATCATGGGTCTATATCTGTAGATGACTGTTTATGTACATGTAATGGAAGTTTATAATCTGAGCATGGGTATGCCTTCCCTTAGAAATTCCTGGAAAATCAAATATCATGACATATGTATTGTAATTGATGCAGGTCACCTTCCATTTTGATACCTCCTCATCATATCGTAAAGCATTTCATTCGACATTGGCATTTTTCTGACTTCATGCTTTAGGGGGGAGCTGTTACAGATCCATTTGGGTACATCAAATCCCAAAATCCAAATCAGTGTTTTAGGGCTCATTAAACCCTAATTTTAGTTACTTCATGCCCTAAACAAGTCACCCCTTTGAATACCTCCTTCCTAGACAGTTTCATGACTTGAAGACATCCAGAAATAGCCTCTAAAGGGACCAACACAGGTAAGCCCTTATGAAGGTGCGTTGTAGAGCACTTAAGTCCACTGCCAGGGTGCTCTGTAGAGCACTTAAGTTTCCTTTCACTTGCACTGGGCGAGAATGAGTGAAATTCACATAGGGTTTGGGGAATATTCTTATCTTTTAGAATCATCTTGAATTTTCCCTCACTTATCAATTCCTATGAGCTCGAAAATGGATGAGGAATGAGTTAAGGTGCATCCTATACTCTCATCCCTTCCTCCATTGAACTAATTATAAGTATGGAAGGTCATTCAATGCCACCATTAATAACAAAACCTCATTCATCTTCCTATAGATTGACCACTCATCTAAGTGATCAGGGGCTAGATTATGTTGAATTGTAAGGAGATAATGCTGCTATGAGATTTGGCTTTGAAGCAAGTATTATGATGCTACAAGTTTTTCATGCTTTTGATGTGATGTGGATGGGATCCAAGCTGGAGGAATGGCTTTGAATCAGACACCAATGGTTGTAGTTCCTTATTTTATCTAATAAAGTGTTTGAACCTTTTTCCCATATGTTTGTATTGTTTCATAATGCTTATGTGTGTGAATTGTATCTGATTCCTTTCACTTATATTCAATAGATCGTATGCTATGATTGGTTTTTGTCTTCTGTTGTGTTTACACGGTACTTCTCAAGCAGATTAAGTATGGGAGGGAGCGACGGAATCAATACAAGGGAGATGAGAGGAAAGTGGAACTACAGGTAGGCCTTCTATCTTCTCATCTTATCTATTGCTTATAGGAATGTCTAAAACACTTTAAACTGTTGTTCTAGATACAACTACTTATCTAGGGAATTAGTGTTTATCTGTAGATAGTAAATTCTCCAAAACACTAGGTCTACTCAAGAAGATGCAGGAAGCTCCAATTTGTATGCCATAGTACCAATCTTTTGCAACACCTTGTAAGGACCATAATACTTGGGTCATGATTTATTATCCTTCTTAGCTTGCTTGAGGGACATTTATTTGTATGGTTGTATATGTTAAAATACCCAGTCGCCTACATCAAAACTTCTTTCACTTTGATGCTCATCTACATATTGTTTCATTCGATTTTGCACTAGAGTGAGGCTAACCTTTAAGATTCAAAGAACTTGTTGTTGATGCTTGATGTGATCTTCCACTACTTGAACCATAGAATTTTCTCTTAAAAATGATGTGATAGATGGTGGACGATATCCATAGAGTGCCATAAATGGGGTCATTTTTGTGGCTGTATGGAAGGAATTGCTATACCACCATTCAGATAGAGGTAACCACTTGACCCTTTGTGTTTTTTTATTAGATACAAAGCAATGAAGATATTCTTCAAAACATTTATTCACTATCTTAGTTTTTTTATCAAATTGAGGATGATAAGATGAGATAAGAGTTAATTGAGTACCAAGACAAGAAAATAATTATGTCCAAAAATTTCCAGTGAAAATGGGATCTCTATCACTTAGAATAATCTTTGGGTTTTCATGTAGATTTCTAATTGTTTCCATAAATGCAGTAGCAATTGTATTAGCTTTAAAAGGTTGAGATAATGCACAATGTAATGTAGAATTGGTAAGTTTATCAACTACCACCATGATGGCACTCTTCGCTTTAGACTTGAGTAAAATTGTAACAAAGTCCATTCAGACCTCATTCCAATGCTGACTTGGAATGGCTAAAGGTTGTAATAGACCTAGGGTATTAATTGTCCCAACTTTATTTTGTTGGGAAACTAAACATTTTTCCACAAACTTTTGAATGTCTTATTTAAGGTGATCCTAAAAAAAAATCCTTCTTGACCATATGATAAGTTATTAAAAATGTTGAGTGCCCTCCTATGGGGGAAGTGTGAAATTCCAAAATAACCTTTTTCTTGAGTTGGGAACTCTTAAAAAGATATATGCGATCTTTGTACCATAATGAATTGTTTTTCTAGCTAAATGTATCAGATGTACTTGGATCTTGCTGCAACATTTGAATGAGTGTCCACACCTCTTCATCATTCTTCAATTCATTTCTTGATTCGATTTATCCAATTAGGTTGTATAATAGATATGGCAGAAAACAATGCTTCCACATCCTCATCCTTTCTTGAGAGTGCATCTGCAAAAATATTTTGCTTCCCTTTTTGTAGATGATTTCAAATTCATAACCCAAAATCTTTGTGACCCATTTTTGCTACTCTTCTAAAGATAATATTTGTTCCAAAAAGTATTTAAGACTATAATGATCCATTTTTGTCTTGAAGTGTCTTGCCATTAGGTAAGGTCGCCATTTGTTTAGTGCATGTAGTATTTCCAACATTTCATTCTCAAAAATAGGTTTGCAAAAATAATTTTCCTTAATTGGATTAATTTCAAAACAAGTGGGTCTTCCTTCTTGCATTAAAACAACACCAATTCCATTTCTTGAGGTATTACATTCCACAATAAAGGTTTTTGTGAAGTTTGGCATAATTAAGACTAGTGTTCGGCACATTTCCTCGTTAAGACATTCAAAGGCCTTACTTGCTTCTAGAGTCCAACAAAATGAATCTTTCTTTAGTAATGTTGTTAGAGGTGCTTCTATTCTCCCATAATTCTTAATAAAGTTGTGATAATATAATCTCAACCTAAGAAATTCTCGAATATGCTTTATGGCTGCAGAGATTTTCCATTTGTTAATGGCTTTATTTTTTTGGGTTTCTACCTTAACACACTAATGAGATACAATATGACCCGAAAATTCCACCTCCTATACTCCAAAGAAACATTTGTAGGTTTTTCATATAATTGTTTCTCCTCCAATAGTTTGAGCACCCTCTCAACATGTTGAACATGATCCTTCCAATATTTATTGTAGATTAATATATCATAAAAGAATACTAACACAAATTTTGTAAGGAAGGGTTTGAAAATGGAATTCATCAAACCTTGAAATGTGGAAGGTGCATTAGTAAGGAAAAAAGGCATGACCACAAATTCATAATGAACCTCATGAGTTCTATTTTTTTTTTTTTTTGGGAATTTCTTCGGTTCTAATTTGATGATATCCTAAATGAAGATCCAACTTGGTGAATTAAATTGCTCGATGTAATTCATCCAACAATTCATCAATGTTAGGAATGGGAAATTTATCTTTAATAGTGAGCTTGTTGAAATTCATTTAATTTGGACACATACACCATGATCTGTCCTTCTTATGCACCAATACTGCTAGAGAAGAGAAAGAAATTTGACTAGGTTCAATTATACTGGCCTCTAGCATTTTTGCAACCATACATTCAATTTCACTTTTTTGGGCATCGGGGTATACCTAAGGTCTGATGTTTGGAGGAACACTTCCTGGAATGAAATGAATAGAATGATCATGATCATGAATAGGTGGGAGGTCTTTACGAGTCTCAAATACCTTGGAATAATTTTCCAATACTTTTTGGAGATCTAAATAAATAAATGATTTCGAGGTTTGAACCTATAGTGAGAATAATTGTGTAATTACACCCCATTGTTATTTATTTAGAAGATTTTTCATGCCATTAGAGTTTATTTTCTTTCCTGGTTTCCCTGCTATAGCCATTAATTCAACTTCCTTTCCTTCCCAAAATTATTTTAAGAAACGCTCTTGAAAATTAAAAGCTATCATCCCCAAACATTGTAACCATTGGACTCCTAGTAAAACATCAACACCACTCATTGAAATGGAAAGCATTGGAATATTAAATGCATATTCCCACCTTGGTTAGATTGATATTATGACACTTTCTAGAGTAGTTTATAGTTCCTACATTTACAACCATCACTTGACACTCTGGTGTTGGATATGGGAAGCAATTGAACTCTTTGGTTATCTTACAATGAATAAAATTATGGGTAGTACATGAATTAATCAACACTATTAATTTGTTCTTCTTGATCATCCTTGTATCTTGAGATTTCGAGGAGTGGTAATTCCTGCCAATGCATTACAAGATATGGTCATATTCATTTGTTCTTTCTTTGGGGTTGGTTCCTAGTGTATATCCTCCTATTTTGATGTTTCTTTCTCCTTTTCTTCCTCCTCGTCACATTATATGTAAAATAATTTCTTCTCAAGACACTTACGAAATTCAATGTCCTCTCTATCACAACTATAACAAAGCCCTTTTTCTCCTTTTTCCTCAAATTGTTGTGGTGTAAACCTTGTAGGTTGTGAAAGGGTAGGAGAAAAAACACTTCCATATTTATAGTTGAGTGGTATACTTGTTTCCATAATTTTTCCTTCAACTTTTCTTGCCTCCTTCAGTGCCTTCTCCAATGAATCAGGTTCCCAAAAATGAACCTCATGTTGGATGTTATCCTTTAAATTCCATATGAAGACATCAATCCTATGCTCATCTAGAATATCGGTTACCTTGATATTCAATTTTTGGAAGTCCTCAATGTGCTCCACCATTGAACCCTTTTGTTTGAGATTTATCAATTGGATAAAGAAGGTGTTGTTCATTATATCCTCATAATGTGCTATCAATTCCTCCATACACATTTATTAAGTGACAAGTGGTTTATGAGAAAAAATTAATCGATACCATACAATCTGATTGGATTCTAAATATAAAGATGCAATGCATACCTTTTGTCTGTGTTGCACATCATGGAGATCAAAATACTGCTCCATCTATAGTATCCATGCTATTGGATCCTTGCCATTTAACTTATATCAATTTTTGGAATGTGGTGGTTCTCAAACCAAACATTGGAGTCTCTAAAATAATAATTCATATTCCTTTTATCCTCATCATGATTTTAATGGATTACCTTGTCACCACTGGGAAGCCTTTCTTCTAGAAACTTTCACAAACTTTCCTTCAACTCTTCTATATTGAAATTCATCATTGCTTCCATTTTTACTTTTAAACCATCATTCAAAATTACCATGTACATTTTTATACCATCTACCTTTAACATTCATCATGGCTTCTGATTCATTTTTTGTTACTTTTTGTGACAGCAAAATTTATTGCACTTGGTCCCGTAATTTTGATATATCATGCTACATTTCTTCCGCTTCTTCACACGTCATAGAAGAGATTTATCATTTCTTACTAGGTGTTTTAATTTTCTATTTTTGAGGAATCTTGGAATCAAACAATAATATCTATGCTTCAATATGCCCTTTGAATCACTTTAAACTGATTTTTCAAACAAAATTTATGCAAAATATAAAAGCAAATACACACCATTTCCTTACTTTTCAGGAGCTCAATATTGAAACTGTTGTACCTTTGTAGCTTCAAATCTCTAAGGTCTGAAATTCCATGTTGTGGTAGTCCTATGCGTCTTCTTTCCAACATCACAAGTCAGAATAAAATTGGATTCTTAAAGATAATGTTATGCCAAATATCCCACGATGAATTTATTATGGACTCGTTCAATGGAGCGAACTTGTAAGGAATGTCGCATGTCATTGTTTCAACCTTCAGCCCTGAAAATGATAAATGAAAAGCTACAGTCCATGCAATTTTGGTAAATATTTACTCAATTGAAATCTGATGCTTTTAGAGGAAGTTATGACAATTTTCCTAAGGTCACCTATTTGAGACTGAATTATGGAGAATGAAAATACCCTAACTTCTTTGGACCATAGCTCAAAAAATATAGTGAACCAAGATCTGAACATTTTATAGGAAGTTCATCAATATTTCGGCTCTATGTGGTCGTAATTTTAGCTTCTGAAACTTCGTAGGAAAATATTATAGAGAAAATTCCAAGATGACTTGTTTGCAACAAAGAAACCCTAGAATCCAAAGCTTTAACACCAAACGTTATGCAAGCAACTCACAAAGTAGAGGAAAACATAGATCAACAACTTAAAATCCTCTTTTAGAGAGAAACCTCTTTACATTACATAAATGAACAATTCTTGGATGATACAAATGTTACAACATCCTTGGTATATATAGGAGTTCTAAGGGGTAACAATATAATTAGAGCTTACATAATAATAATAATGTAAAGGCACAACAATAAAAACAAGGGGATACACTAAAAATAACAATAAAGGCTATAAAATAATATTATATAGACCTAACATATATATAAAAGTGTTATGTAGACTTGTAATTAATTCCCATTGAAGGGTCATGAACCATTGATCACAAAAGAGATGAAAAAAATTGTGGTCAAGGCATGCTCCACGAAGTATATATAAATATTATAATATATTATTTATTTATATATTTATTTTATTTATTAAATATAGATGATTATTATAACAAGTAAAATCTCTAATTCGTGAAATCCATATTGTATATGGACGGAATATTAAGTGCCATATTACACTATTTAATGTTTTATATAAGGTTTATACAAAACTCTTTATAATAAAATATATACATGAAGTTTTATAATGTATTCTCCATTACATCATCATGAGGGTCATTCAGGCCCATCAAAATAGAATTTTGGTGCCACTGTTTCTCTTTAACATAAGTTTCAAGTCCAATTGTCCTTTATAAGGCGTCATGGAGTGTTTGAATAGAAATACTACCCAAACATATTTCACCAATTTTAATAGTATTAGAAAATGGATTTTCAATGTGTAATAACATGGAAATTCATGATGTAATTAAATATTATTAATATTTAGGCTGGTGAGCCATATGAATGTGGTTATAGGATGGTGATCCGAGTTATATGATGTCGCCTATGTTCCTACGTAGATGCTAAATATATTTCATGGTTAGAAAGCCTATATATTTGTAAGCCTGTAAAGGATGTAAGGTTGGTGAGCCTAAATTTGTAATATCGTAATCAAACATAATTCATTAATAAAAGAGGTTGGTTGCAAAGCCCACTCCATGAAAAGAGTATGGAAGCCACAACTATAGAGATAAAAGGAAACAATTGGGTTTTTGGTCAAGGGTGAGCTCTAGGGCTCACATAGATTTAGTGAAGTGCCACATGACTATTTTAGGCTATGTAGATAAGAAGTATAGGTTCATGTTATTATATGAATTATTCATTTTTCAACTAGTTATGGTGAGATGGAGAGGAAATTTAGTCTCCGTCACTAATGGCCAAGAAGTCCTGGGGCGAACTCTGGAAATCACCAATGTGAGGTTATTAAGTTAATTATGATGTATGGATGCATTTTTATTTTATGTGATCTCATATGCTGGCTTCGAGGGCTTCGTCCTCTAAGAGGTTGTTGGCCTTGTTTATGGCTTGCTGCCATTGAGTTCCGGTTAGGAACTTGGTTGGAGATAGTTGAGGAGTCCTTTTAGGGACTCTAGAATTATCCATGGGGATTTCAGTTTTGTTGTTCGTTACTTGGACATTGGGCCATAGTAGATCTCCTTAAGTTGCAAGCAAAGATTGTCTTGGCCAACCATAAGTCACCCTAGAAAGTGGGCACCGCCAATAGATTTAGGTTATGCCACTTGGGAGATAGTTAGGGGGAGATGAGCCTTTAGTTGGAGACTACGACTGTTAGGGTTGGTGTTGAAGGCAGGGTTTCCCTAATTCAGGGGTGATTGGTGGCTGAGATTATGAGTTACATGGTCTATATCTGGGAGGAATGTAGAGAGCCTCTATTCCGTCAATTCTTCATCTTTGATAAATATAAGTTATTTTTGTGTGACTTTATCTATGTGTATTTATGTGTATGTTTACATGTGTTGACATTAAACCTTAAAATGGGTGCTAGCTTTTTTATTTTTGTATGTGTGTGCAGTGTTTTATTTAAGTACTAATGGGATGAAAAACCCTAGCTGAGGTTTGATATCTATTGTGCATACTTATTTGATATGGGAATATCAATTAATTAAATATGTGAATGCATAAATAATTAATGTATAGTACTTTTCGGTAAGTATTGCTTGACTTTTGCTTGGTAATAGAGATATTTAAATTGATGCTAGGTGTAAGTTAATTTTTTATGGAAGAACTGAGTATATTTTCTTCTGCAGATAATTTCAACTATGTTGAGTTTAAGTCGATAGAATGGTTGCATTGTTATTGCCTAGCTGGTGGCCGTAGAAATTACAGAGCGGTATCAGAGCCAAGTTTCAACACTAGGTCGTAGTTAGGCCAAAAATCATAGGTTGTCCACTATGTGTTTGACAAAAACATCAAAGATGGAATCAACAAAAATATATATTAATTTGAGAGAATATGTGATAGATGGATATTTGGTGGTGTTAAATAGAATGGCATGTTGTAATTTTATGGTTTTTAGTCTTGGTTAAGCTAAATTTAGGGTCAAAAGTAATAATTATGAGTTGTTCATCAACCATTTAACAAAAGTCATGTTCGTTAGAATGGTATAATGTCACCTCAACATTGGATTATTCGGTAGAATGGTATAATGTCACCTCAACATTGGGTTCTTGGTATGAGAAGGCTCAAATATGGTTAACACAAATTTAATAACATGGTCATTTTTGTAAAAAATAATTGGTCTTTAGCCTCCGAGTGCTGAATTTTAAGCGTGGGGCATCTCTTAGGGGTTTATTTTTTGTTTTAATTGTTAATATATATGAATGAGCTATTAAAAAGGAAATCACCGTGTACTAGTAATTATGTCTAGAAAATTAACATCCAAGAAATCGGTTGCTCCATTTATTGAAAATGTTAAACATTTGATAATGTTGGATTGCATTGTTCTTTTATTATATAGCTTGACAAAAAAAATTCACTTATGCTTTTTCCGTGATTATAATTTCTTTATGGAAATTATTTCCATGACTTTTATCTCATATCTTGTGGCTTGGGTGCTGGCCTTTGCGAGTTTCCATAGCATATTGGTTTAAGACTGAGCAAATTATGAAGTATTTACAATAAGTAATAATTTTTTTAGAGTGTAGAAATACTCACTTGATAAAATAAACGTGAGTTCGTATTACATATTTAATTTTATTATATCTCAACCATTTGTCTTTTCTGGTAAGTTCCCTTAAAGGCATGTGGCATTACAAAGCATAAATGGTATGATGGAGGAATTTTAATTATAAATCATATTATTTTATATATTAATATTAATACAGAAGTTTGAAAACGTGTTAAATTAAATTATGCCTGTGTTGCATTGAGCTTAGGAGAGGAATTTGTTTCACGTTGAAGGTTAAGTAGTTAAATGAACCAATAATAGTGAGGGTTTTTTTAATATTAATTTCTTAAGTTTTAAATCTCTAGGGTTTATAATATTAATCTATTAGGTTATAATATTAATATGTTGGGTTGATAAACATTGTGATAAATATTGTAGAAAAATCAATCCAACATCAAGTTGTGACAAACATTGTTGCAAGATGACAATCAATCTTATACTCATTGTCACAATGTTAAATTACCTTGTAATTTATTCAATGTTGTCTCTCATTATTACAAAATTAGGATTTATTAAGCTCTTGGGTTTATTAATTCCTGGATTTATAATATTAATCGCTTGGGTTTATAATGTTAGGATTTAATGTTGTGAAATTTGAATGGTGAAGAAATCTATCCAACATCACATTATGAAAAAGATTGTCGCAATTCAATAAGAAATATGAAAATCATTATTGGAAACTTACATTACTTTCTAATGTCACCTCTCAACATTACAACATTACGGTTTATTAATCCCTTCAATTTAATAATTCCTTGGCCTTATAACATTAATCTCTTAAAACATAGGGTTTATAATATTAATACCTTTGGTTTATAATATTAAATCTATCCAACGTCGCATTGTGACAAAAACAATCAAATGCGGTCTCTCAAAGTTACAAAATTACGGTTTATTAATTCCTTGGGTTTATAATATTAGTCCCATTGGTTTATAAGCTCGAGGTTTTATAATATTAATTCCTTTGATTTTAAATCCATATGGTTTATAATATTAATCCCTTGGCTTTATAATATTAATCCAATGGGTTTATTAATCCCTTGGGTTTATATTATTAATTCATTGGGTTAATAAACGTTGTGACAAATATTGTACACAAATCAATTCAACGTTGCATTGTGACAAATATTGTGGCAAAATGACAACCAATTTGATACTCATTATCACAATGTTACATTACATTGCAAGTTTATTCAATTCACCTCTCAACATTACAAAATTAAGGTTTATTAATCATTTATGTTTATTAATTCATTGGGTTTATAATATTAATCCCTTGGGTAATTCCTAGGGTTTATAATATTAATCCCTTGGGTTTTTAATCCCTAGGGTTTATAATATTAATCCCTTGGGTTTATAATAACATTAAGGTTTAATGTTGTGACATTTGAATGGTGCAGAAATCTATCCAATGCTGGATTGTGACAAATATTGTCACAATGTGAAAACCAATATGACAATCATTTTTGGAACCTTACATTACATTGTAATTTTTTCAACGTCACATTGTGACACTAGAATAGGGCTTTGTATTGTGATGTTTGCATGCTAGATAATTCAATCGACTTTGGATTGTGACAAACATTGTCACGAGATGACAATTAATTTGATAGTCATTGTTACTATGTTACATTACGTCGCAATTTATCTAATGTCGTCTCTCAAAATATAAATCGCTTGGGTTTGTAATATTAATCCCTTGGTTTGACAATGTTTATCCTTTGGGTTTATAATCCCTAGGGTTTATAATATTAATCCCTTAGTTTTATAATAGTAGTCCCTCAGATTTACTAATCCCTTAGGTTCAAAATAAAATTAAGGTTTACTGTCGTGATATTTGAATGTTGAAAAAATCTATCCAACCTCACATTATGATAAACATTGTCGCAATTTGACATGCAATATGACAATTATTGTTGGAAACTTAAATTAATTAACATTAATATTATTTTTTTGCTCATAATTATTATATATTTATTATTATTAATTCTTATTATTAATAATAAAATTTTATTATTAGTATTAATGTTCTTAGGTTTATTTATTCTTTATTATTTTGTTGTTGTTAATTTTATAATAAACAATTATTTTAATTATTATTATATTCACTATATATTTATCAATATCAATATTAATATAAATATTAAATTTAATATCATAATATTTTTTTTGACCTATTTCAACTAAATTTATTAATAAATGTGGTTGTGTTAATGTTTTTTAAATTAAAACTAGAAACTTGTAGTATAACAAAATCCTTAACCATAGATATTAACCCCAATTTTACCATTGATATTATTAATTTGTTAATAAATTGTTTTTTAATACTAATAATTATAAATACCATTTACCTAAAATCCATTAGTAATTTAAAAATCAAACTATTTATAAATATTTTATTTATAATTTTTTATATTATATTGATATTAAAATCATATTAAACTATGCTATATATAAATGACATTAACCACCATCATCATCAAAAAAGCCAATAAATTAAATATATAATTTGTTATTCTCATGAATTTATTAGTTTATATAATTGAAACTTCTTAATTCTCCAAAATTAACTTTAATCCTCCTCCCCTGCCAAGTTCATGTGAAATTTTTTGAAAATATCATTTTGGGAGGCAAATTTTTTAGTGTTTTCTTATTTCCTTCCTAATATGCAAAGCCAACAAATCTTCCTCTAGGAATTTTAAAAGCGCATTTTTCTCATCGATAATATTTCTAACTGAGTCATATCACAACACCATCCACTCCGCTGGATTTGACCATTAAGCGCCTCTTTTTCATCGATAATCTTTCTACCTGAGTCATATCACAACGCCATCCACGCCGCTCGATTTGACCGTTGGTCCTCCAATAGCTCTCTCTTGAAAATCGTTGAAATGATCGACAACATAAATTCTGCAGAGAACTCCTTGTAGGAAAGCTACTTAAATTAGATAAGGATTGTGCTACTTAACGAAACGAGTTCTTAAAAAAATAATGAGCAGTAAGCGCCATTACCACTGTTTCCTACAACGATTCAGTCCCATAATTTGTCGGGCAATGTAAAAACTGCGTAAGATGGGTCCTTGTTTTAAGGATCTTCAGCCATAGCCAGATGATCTGGTGCTCCTCTGCCCATTAAGCAGGTACTCAAAGATAATTCAAACATTTTTAACCCGACCCTGTAAATGCATTCCCGAATGTTCTCCGACCGATCTGGTACTCCGTACAGCATGTGAGCAGGGTATCTTTCCTCCTCAATTACTGATTTGGGCGTTGTTTTTATATGGGTGAGAAATTCTTCGACGTTAACGATTTGATCTGTACTTCCCTCTTTGATATCGAAATTACAAGACTGTCATTATCCTTGGGTTGCTCCATGCCATGGAGTTCTGACACTTGTGTATGCCAAGCTCACTCCTGCATTTCATAATGTTCGGTTCTGTTATCATGTTCTTGTGTTTGCTGGCGTCCTACCTCGGATCCTCTTGGCTTCTTGTACAGACGGGAAACGAAGAGTTCGTACTGGCAAAATAGATTTGGCACAGACTAATTGCATCTGTCGCCGATTTGATAGACATATTAGATGAATTTACAGCAGATTTAAGTTGAGAAGAATTTTATAATTATGTTGAGATGCATTTTTATTTTGGAAATTTTAATTTAGTTACGAATAATTGTTTCGTGCATAGTAATTTATGTAGAATATTTTTAATAACCTACATAAATAAAAGGTCTGGATTTATTTGCAAAGCAGTTATTGATATTTTTTTTAATTAAAAAATGTTAGGATGAATAAATGTTATTTTAAATGAGTTATAGTTTTTTTTAAATGTTGTATTAATAAATTATTATAATGATTTATAATATTATAATAAAAAAATGAGTTGAATCTCCAATACTTAGACATTATGTTAATATATGTTTAATTTATATATTAATGTTATATGAATAAATGTTTTTTTTTTTTGTAAATTAGGCTACTTCTATTATTATACAAAATGTTACAAAAAGATTACATCCAGACAGGCCTCAAAATTCACCATACTGAGATGGATTTAGCAAAGCTTGACACCTAAGTGTAAAACGACCCTTGACACAGAACCTTGATAACTAGAGGACAGACAATTGTCACAGACCATAACTGGAAGACCAATAGATAGCCAAAAACCGTAACTAGCTGAGAGATAGACAAAATGACCCAGACATTACTATCAGTCCCAGACTTTATCCCAAGAGTGATACAGATTACAATATAATAACACACATAGGCATGTATGAGAACAGCTTCCGACCTGAACAGAGCTGAGCATGGCTTAAGCTTTACAGAAAAAACCCCACGAAGAAGGTTGAGAACTAAAATTACCAGACAAGCGCCATTGAAACGCCAGAACCACCACCTTTGGCAATGTCCTGACCAGAACGCCCTGGAGGCAGGCTCAAACATCCACAGAGGTGGAGGGCTGCTCCTCCACGATCCTGCATCCGTATTGATCCGATGCGCTTGAATCCGTGTATGGCGTGTCGTCTTTTGCCGGCTCGCTTGGACCCGCCACCGCACCCGAGGTTTCCGCAGGCTGAGCTCTTTGACACAGGACTGGAGAAGGTGGCCTTTGTTCCTCAGGGACTTCTGGTGGAACAACACAGGCTTGCAGTTAATATACTGCGAAGCGACAACACAGGCCATGAGCAAACCAACGCAAAGCAGCAGCATACCGAATGCCGAAGAAACAGAACTCGGGCGAGGCATAATGTGATGGACGGCTAGCTGCAAGTAATATTTACTGCCTGCCTTCAAGTTAACGCGACGGGGGTGGCAGGCCCTTAAATGAACAGGACAGATGGCGGGGCTGGGCTGCCACTTGCCTAGTGGGAAGCCCGCCTCTGTACCTTCCCCTTTAATTTTCACCCTCAGCCGGGAATTGAGGATCCTGAAGCGCCAAGGAGTGGAAATCCTGTTGAAGTTGTATATCCCCTGCATCATGGAGAGTGCCTGAGTAAGGAGGACGTTGCAGGTCAACCCCTTGGTTGGCCAATCTATCTGCTACCTAGTTGGACGTTCACCTTACATGCTTGAAAAGGATGCTGTTAGGACGTCAAAGCCTTTCTTCCAATGTTTCGAGCCTACTAAGTAGCCTCCAGCTGGAGGCTATTTTGGCCGCTAAGGTCCCTGCTTGAATTCTAGTAGCCACATTGATAAGGATCACGGAGTCTCCCTCCACATCTAGCGGATAGAAATTATGTTGATCAGCGAAGCAAATTCCTTTCCACATGCCTTCCAATTCTGCAACATTGTTGGTGTTTTTGCCTATTGAACCATAGTAGATGTGCTCAACTGTTCCTCTGTCATTTCTGATTACGCCTCCATATCCTGCTGGGCTAGGATTTCCTTTAGCTGCACCATCAAAATTCAATTTGAAAGATGAGCTAGCGGGGGGGGACCACTGTGAGGGGGAGACGGTCTTGGGAGTAGGACTGGAATTGACATGCAAGGAACAGGATATGTTAAGATTCCAGGAATTCCGTATGAGCTGCTCTTGAGGGGAATTTGGCCAGTCAGATTCTAGCCATGATCGGAGCGCCAACGTTTCTTGGAGGTTATGCTTTAAGAGGAGCCAGAGGATTTCTACAGGTCTACTACTATTGTTGAAGACCCTGATGTTCCGTTCCTTCCATAATATCCAATAAAGAAACCCTGGAATGAGGTTCCATAAAGAATTCAGAATGGGGCTTTGATAAGGGTGCTGGGGCCAAGTTCTGAGAGTGTTAGCTAAGTCCCCCTCACGGTTCCCTGTTCTGTTGTTGCATTGGTCAACTTTCTCCTAGAGCTGAGCAGCGAGTGGGCAAGTCTCCATGAGATGCAGGATGGTTTCCGAGTGGATAGTGCAGTTGGGGCATCTTGAGGGACCTATGAAGCCTCTTCTTTGTAGATTATCCGAAGTTAAGATGCGTCTCTTGCTTAAGAGCCATAGGAAGGTAGAGATCTTGGGCCATAATCTTGACTGCCATATGTGATTCCATATCTGATCCTTATCTATATGGCTATGATCATATCGAATTGTATAAGCTTCTTGGGTGGTGAACATTCCTTTTGAAGTATAACCCCACCTCAGTTTGTCCTGCTGATTCGAAAGCTTGATTTCCCTTTGATTAAGCTCCTGTTCTATATCTTCATAAGTCTCTCCATGCCAATCTGTCTGCCAGGAGCTTGCAGGTTTCCATTGTTGGAAATCTTGAAGCGCTTGCTGCTGCCAGAACTGAGAGACATTAGTGAGATTGGAGTGCTGCATATGGTTCTGCCAGAGAGGTTTGTGAAAGATCGAGGCCAATTTTGGTAGTTGCTGCCATGAGTCCTCCCAGAACCGCGCTGAGTTCCCCAAGTGAATCTCCCAAAAGTTGTGCTCTTGGATGAAGGCGCTATGAATTTTGGCTGAGTTCCATATCATGGAGCGTGAGATGCTTGGACTAATTCTGATTAGCTCATCCCACTGGCTTCCGGGTGCATATTTGGCTTGCCACAGCTTTGCACAAGGGATGTGTGGCTTCACTAACCAATTCCACCATATTTTTGCTCCCATTGTGCAGTTTCTTTGTATGGGATCCTGTAGTCCTAGTCCTCCATTAGATTTCGTTTGGCAAACATCTGTCCACTTGACAAGAGCCCATTTCCTGTTGAGTCCTGTGAGCCCCAGAGAAAACTCCTTTGAAGGTTATGAATGGCTTTGAGCACCCATTTAGGAGCCGCTAATATAGAAAAGAGATACAGGAGCATTGCTTGGAGGATGGATTTGATCAAAATGAGCCGACTAGCTATGTTGAGCGATCGATAGGTCCAAGAGGAAAGTCTAGCTTCCAGTTTATCAAACAACGTACGCCAGGATGCATGCTTAAGGGCAGAAGCCATGAGAGGAGCGCCTAGATATTTGGAGGGCAACACAGCAATAGAGAATCCCAGGATGCGAGCATTGTTTCGTTGAGTGGAAATAGGGGTATTGAAGAAGAATAGCTGGGATTTGGTGGCATTGATCGAGGTTCCAGAGGCTTCAGAGAAGAGCGAGAGCAGGGCTTTAAAGGCTTTGGCTTCTTGAGAAGAAGGATGACCAAAGAGCATCGTGTCGTCAACGAACTGTTGATGAGATAAGGGATGGAGACCATGGATCTCTATGCCTTTGATCGCTTGAGAGGAAACAACATGGTGGAGGAGGCAACTGAGACCTCCCGCCATGAGAACAAAAATGAATGGGGAAAGGGGATCCCCTTGACGAATGCCTCTCGACGGACGGAAGGGCGTAGACGGAGAGCCATTGAGGACAACCGAGAAGCAAGGAGAGGTAATGAGGTTCATGATCCAGCGGGTCCAGGTAGCATTGAATCCGAAGGCTAGTAGCATTTGATGGATATATTCCCAACTGAGCTTGTCGAAAGCTTTGGAAAGATCAAGCTTCATAATCATTACTGGTTTTTTTAGAATTTTTAAAGAGTGGATCACTTCGTTAGAAAGGATGATGCCATCCATAATCTGACGCCCCTCGACATATCCCATTTGTTCCGGAAGGATGAGAAGAGGAAGAAGAGGTTTGAGCCTATTAGCCACTACTTTGGATATGAGCTTATAGATGACATTACAGAGGGCAATCGGCCTAAATTTGTCTGGCGTATTTGATTCTTCACCTTTGGGGACCAGAGCAATGAAGGTGGAATTAAGAGAGGGTAGGAGCCAGTGCATAGAATGAGATTCTTCCACTAATTCCAAAACTTCAGTGCTGATCAAATCCCAAAATTCATGAAAGAAATTGGAGGTGAAACCATCAGGTCCAGGAGCCTTACCATCTTTTAGTTGGGCCATTGCTTCTTCTACTTCCTGCATGGAGACTTGTTTTAGGAGATTTTGATTTTGATCTTCCGTGATTATCTTGGGGATGTGCTACGTGACCGATCTTATGGCTGGTGATCTACTCCCTGTTTGTTCTTTGAGTGCTTCCTGGAAGTATTCTTTGAATTCCTTTTCAATATCTTCATGCTTTTCTAATCTGTCCCCTTGATTGTTATTGATGAAGGCAATGTTGTTATGCATTCGTCGTTGAATGGTGGATCGATGAAAGTATTTTGTATTCTTTTCCCCTTCCTTTAGCCACCTTATTCTGGATTTTTGGTGCCAGAGGATTTCCTCTTGTAATCTTCGAGCTTCTAATTCTGTCTAGAGGGAGTGCTCCTTATCTGCTAATTCGTCTGTTCTTCCCTCTGGTATAATGGTTTGCTGTAGAGAACACATATTCTGCTCCAAATTTTTCCTAGTTTCCAAATGTTACCAAATTGTGATTTTTTCCAGACCTTAAGCACTTTCTTGAGGTGTCTGAGGTTCTATTGAAATTGGAACATTTCTGCACCTGCTAGGGGAATGTAGGACTTCCATGCAGCTCGAACCATTTCTTTGAATTCGGGATGAGTGAACTAGAAGGTCTTGAAGCGGTATGGGTGATTGCATTGTTTACCTGGACGTGTCCATTGGAGCACGATGGGCCAATGATCAGAGCCTCCTTGTGGTAGAATGGAGGCGTGAAAATCTCCTCCCATATGAATGGAATTATCTGAAATGAGAAATCAATCCAGCCTGGACGCAATATTATGTATTCCCCTACGTTTGTTTGTCCAGGTGTACGTGCCATTTTAGGTTTGTATATCTATGAGTTGATTATTTTGAATGAACTCTTTGAGTCCTGTGCTATCCTCTTCTAACCTCATGCGCCCTCCCTTTTTTTCCTTTAAATTCGTGATGATGTTGAAATCTCCCCCGCTTATCCATAGAGGGTATTGTCTGGTTGCGTTGAGTGCTCTTAGTGCCTCCAACACTTCTAATTTTTGATGTAAGTCTTGCGGAAAATAGGTGTTGGTGAGAAGACCATGCAGCTTCGTCCCTAGGAGATGAAATGTAGCTTGGATGAAATTATGAGTGGCGTGAAAATCTTGAAGTGTAAGGATCTACGGATTCCAGACTATTGAGAGTCCCCCAGAGGTTCCTACCGCATCCACTGAAACCGAGCAACTCTCGTGCCATGCTTTGTTGAGGATCCTTTCAAGGGACGCATTAGTACTTTTCGTTTATTATAGAAAAACAATGGCTGGTTTCTCTAACTAAATCATAGTTTTTAACATTCTGTGTTTTGAGGGGCTATTGAGCCCTCGCATGTTCCATGAGATGAGCTTCATGAGGAACAATGGGGTTGGGGCTTGTAGAACTTCGTCAATTTTGGGAATCTCCCTGATTCCATTAAGATTTCTCCTAGGATGATAGTTCTTTGCAGATCAGTTTTGCGTCCTCTTTTCTTTGTTTCTTTTAGGATTTTCTTTCTGTCCCATGGACTGCTTGCTTGTATGCCCAGACATTTATTATGTTGAGCTTTGATGGGAACCCCTTCCAGCGGATCTATTTCCCATGGAGGTATGGAATTGTATTCTTTCTGCTTGCATGCTGTTTCAAGTTTCAAAATATCCAATCCATCCAAACTCACGGTCTCTGGATCTTCCTCCATTATTAAAGGGAGTTTCTGAGGTTCCTCTGTACTTCCATCTTGCACGCTCAAAGCTAAAGCTGCATCAAGATCCATTGCTGAGGGCTACAAGTCTGCATCTGAAGCCGGGATTTTCGATTCCGAGGAGAGAGGGAATCTAGAGGGCGAGGAGGAAGATGGATCCATAGGATTTTTGAGATGCTGGGATAAGGATGGTTGAGATGGGGAGGCTTGAGAGTCATTCGAAAGCTTATCTGAGGGTTCTTGAGGGGTGAGGATTTGGAATCAGTTTTGGGATTCAGCCTTTTTGGGGCTAGAGGGAGCAGCAGAGTGCTTTTTGGCATGCCTATGGCGATTGGGCACTTTTGTGAAGCCTTTTGAATCTTTATTAGCTTCGTTGGCATCAGATTTGATCTGAATGTTCAGGGGACAATCCCTAAAGAGATGGCCATGTTCATGGCATTTGCGGCAGCGAAAAGGGATGTGTTCATAGTCTAATGATTGAATCCACTCAAAATCATCGTGAAAGAGACTTACCGAGTCTGCAAGAGTTTTTTTAAGTTGCATCTGGACGTAGATCCTAGCGTAGGAGGTGAATCTTCTATTTTTGGTTTCCTCTGCCACTTTGATGAAGGTGCCAATGCTATCACCAATGTCCTTTAATGTTTCTTCTTTCCATATTCTGCAGGCAGTGAATACATACGAATCCATACTGGAGCATGTCTGAGATCCTCTGTATCTGGATTGACCGGGGCTTCCAGTCATGAAGGAAAAGACCCGAGGAGTTGAAGAAGTACGGGCCACCTTCAAATATTCTGGTCTTATCCTCCAGGCAGTAGAATATTGCTGTGAAGAAGCCCTTGGGGCCTAATAGCAGGGAGACTTGTCCTTTGGGCTTCCATTTTGAGGCAATCCACCCGTGTAGGGCCTTTTCTGTTGGCCAGAAGCCAAGAAATTTTCCAATCAGTGCGTGATCCTTCATGTATTGTATTTCTCCATTGATTCGATGACTAGGTAGCTCAACTTTGATCGTTTTGTGGCTTTTGGAATGCAGGTAGCCGAAGTCGCCTTTGGTTGTGACGCCCCCGGTTCATTCGCCTCCTTTTTACGTGTAGCTGGATTCTCCACTGCTGCATCAGTCCGTGCTGGGCTCTGATCGCGTCCAGAGGTTTTGCCGGTTGGAAACAGAGGTACAGAAGAGGATGAGAAGTCCGTAGAACGGGATGATGAAGGAGGGGGGGGAACGGGCCCCACCCCTCCCGCCGGGAAGGCCATAACTAACTAATTACAAAACGCCCGTAGACTGGACGACCAGAGGCACTGTGCAAGAAGGCGATCCGATGGGTGCAGGGGCTCAGGTCTAATCATTTGCTGCAGAGGGCAGAGCGCAGCGGCTAGGGTTTCGTCTTATATGAATAAATGTCATTGTATTAATAAATTATTATAATGATTTATAATATTATAACAAAAATAAGTTGAATCTCCATACTTAAACATTATCTTAATATATGTTTAATTTATATATTAATTTTTTTATGAGTTATAATAATAATAAAAATAAATTTGTAATTTAGTTAATTGTTATGTTTTTTTAACTATTTAAAATGTATAATAAAATAAGTATTTTGTTGTTTATTATGGATTGATGTTTATAGATATTTACAAATCATTTAGTTTTTTTTGCCACATAAAAATAACCTTAGTTTTTATTAAATAAATTATTAAAAAATATATTTGATAAATACACTGAGTATGTATGAATAATGTATGTTCATCCTCATGTATAAATATCATTAGAATAAACTATTTGGGCTCATAACCACTTCCCCGAATAAAAATCAAATAAAAAATAGCTCAAACATGAGTACAATATAGTCTAGATTATTACAATATACATATCAAAATTGAGTTTGGTCTATAGCTAAACAATTGTTTTTGTCGAACATAAGATAAACTTAAAAACTATGTAAAAACATATTTTTCTTGCATAGCAATAAAAGAGGTTGTTAGTCTCCCTGTGCACTAGCCTGACGGATCAAGACGCTAGTAGGAGCACCTGTGTTATTCGCCAAAAATCATTTTTCAAAGACAAAGTTGCTTTGGAAAGACCATCAAATGTTTGAATTGATTCACTGAAAAATGTGTTGACATGAGAAATGAGTGAGCATATTTGGATGGAATATAAAAGATAACTCTTGCATGATTGTATGCCATTTAAGTTATTGATCACTAACTTTGAATCCCTAAAGAGTTGTAACAGAGAGACACCTTGTTCAATGTCAAATGCCAAGAAGAAATAACAAGTAAGAAGCTCAACAAAGTTATTTGAACCAACACCTGATCCAATAGATACCTCAAAGAATATATCAGTTAAAAGATGTAATACAAAGCCACCCCCACAGGTCCCACCCAATGCAACTGATGCCCCATCAAGGTAATCCCATGGATAAGATCGATCTGGTTGTTCATCCATAAGTCCATGATCCCTGCGAGCTTCCTTCTCTTGAGGGTAATGACTAAGAATAGCCATAGCTCATGCACCAGTCATCCTAGGGGAAGAGGAGAGATTCAGGAAAATAGATCTGTCGTGAGCAATCCATATGCCCCAACAAATAATTAATGTAAGGTCCAAGAATGTGCAAGAGGATGAGAGTGAAAGCCATTTTTTCCATGCAAATTCTATAGAATGACTTGAACATTGCCCAATTTGTGGTTTAGTAGATCTACATTGTTCCCATATACATCGACCAAAATATAAATTCAAGAAGAGATGTTAATAGTTTCATCCCCATTTTGGCATAACACACACTAAGTGGGGCCAATGGAAAAATGTCTTTATGACACCTCCCAAGTAGGAACCTTCCCATACATAATGCACTACATAAGAAACTTAGCTTTCTAGCGGGGCAACCACTTAATTTATACGACCATGTTAGTTTAATAGTTAGAAAATGTTAACAATAGTTTATGTTAATTAATTTTATTTTTAAATTTTATTGTGTATAGTTTATTTTTTCCAACAAAATTTTATTTAAAATTTGAAAAAAGGATAAATTAATTCTTCTTTTTTTTAATCTAATAATTTTTTTTATGCCAAAAGATTCCATTGGTGCTTCTAGTCTTTCAAAATCCTACCAGCCTCATTCTTGCAAGATTTATTGCCCAATAGGTAGTAACTAAAATATATTACAAATGGCCATAAAAACATGGTTAACCAGAAACAAAAGGGCACATAAAACCAAAAAACATTTAGGATAAATATACAAATAGAAACGATTATGAGTCTAATGAATTTACTGGAGAAGGATTGTTTGGCCTAGAGCCTAATAATAATAGAGGCTTGAAGTAACAATGGACATGTTTCTCCATGTGGGTCAATCTTCCTTCAAATCTGCCCAGTTTTTACTATAGGCACCACTAGAACCTTTATAGGCTAGCCAATCTATACTCTATATGCAATTGGTTTATCTGGAGATCGTTCATGAAGGTGATACTCTTCTCCCTTTCATTGTGTTGATCTCTATTAATTTAATAAAAAAACGGAGTGATGTATCTAAGTTGACTACCAAAGAAATTCTAAGTAGCTACAATCTCTTTAGTATCAGGAGCATGGGATGGGATAGGGTCAAAGACATTGCCTTATCCTGAGTCCTCCAATCAAAGTTTTCCATGTTGTCCTTTATCAACCATACCCCTCCTAGCTCTTCCACGTTGATGAGGCATTGTGATCTAGAATGAAAAACAACAAGAACAAAAGACATAAAGGCTACGAAACCACTGAAGATACCAAAATCACCTAAACATCCATACCCCCAAGACACTCTTGAATAACCCTCCACTCGAAGAGATATAGAAAATACCTAGGACAAATTCTAAAGAGATAGTTGGCTAGTAGATCGCATTCCCCCAGTGGAAAGACACAAAGACCTCATGAAAATGAGACGAATGAGGAGGGTGACCCAAAAATAAGGTGATTGATCGCATTTAGCTCAAACTAGGAACCCATGAACTCAACTAGAATTAACAAACTCGGAGAGCCAATGGTGAGACCAGAACTAGGAAATAACTTAAACATCCACCAATAAGTCCAAGAGAATGCCAAAATTCTAAATTAAGTTGACAATGTACTAGGCAACAACCAAAGTAGTGATGGTGGCCTAGAGAGGTAGTGGGATGAAACCTCCCTTGGCAAGTGCACCCCCAAGACCTCAGAAAAAGAAGTGAAAAACCTCACTTCCAAAACAAGGCACAAAGTTATAGAACTCCAAAATTTTCCAACAAGATCCTAGAAAATCCAATTACTACAATTGAGACTAATAACAACTGAGAGGTAAAATCAACATGGGTAAAAAATTAGCCATACATTATTCTCACCCTGTGAACTCATGATAACACTCTGCTCAGACTAAATTATATAGGAGACTAACACCAACACCTTAGTTTGGGGAACCAACCATTGTTGTGAAAGTTGAGGAACCCTTGTGTCAAGATCCCAAATGCACTGCAACTCAGAAGTGTTAGCATCACTTTGAGCTCACTAGGATTCAACACATGGCCTCTGGTTAACTAAACCCTCACTTCTATAATGAGCATTGTCTCTTGGCTTCACCCCCCTCTCCAAAGAAGGAAACCAAACGTGTGGGGATTAACACGCTCCTTCAAATTCTTTTCCTCCATTTTTGAACTGAGCAAATTAAAGTTGCCTTGCATTGAAATGGATGTAATCTACATGTGGGTTTGCATGACAGAGTTGTGCCACGCCACATGACCTTAATAGCCAAGGGAGTTGGTGGGGAGGGTGACACCCTCATTGATGAACTCATTCATCTATTCATTTACCCACATTGATCCAATTCAATTTTTTTAGTTACGTTAATATAATTTAATCTTTTAAAAGAATTTTTTTAAAAAGATAATAATGTTTACATAATTTTTTGTTTTTAATTAATGAAAAAAATATAATTTTTTTTTCTAGTTTATTTGAGTCCTAAGATGGATGCATGACTAACTTTTGGCTTGGGTAATGATGGCCCAATCAAAATCACCTCGGGATCACACATGGTTTGTGCCACATCAACCCTTAGTATGGATGGATTTTTGCACATGGAGTTTCTAACAGGTGATCTTTAACATTACACAGTGCCTTAATAGTACAACCTATCACTGTCTATTCTATACCCCTATGTAGCATGGAATTAAAATTTTAAATTTATAAACCTTTATTATAATATGGATTTGAAATTTTAAGTAAAATAATTCTATATTTAAATTTATAAAGGAAAATAAGGTGAAAAGTAATAATTTTTTTATCTTTAGTATTTGATATGAGTATTTGTTTATTAAATATAAAGGAGATATATTTGAGAAATATCAATGTGAGTGACTCATTTGGCATTGGAAGACAGGGTGTGTGCTCATGGTCTTATATTTCAATGGTGACATTTGGAATTTTTTTGTGAGATGTGAGAGTGTGCGATGATCATTTTTGCGGGTGGTTTTCCAACAAACTATTTGTCGAAATCTCTAAACAAGGTTTTCATGAGGGCTATAGGTTTACATGTAAACTTTTGTCACAAATCCTTGGATAGTACCATTATCAAGCCTTCTTTAGGTCTTGGTTAATGTTGTTGGCCATCTCAACATGAATCCAATTATTCAAATATTGATTCTTTCCCAATTTTTGTTAAATCTTTATCTAGGTTGATCATTTGCTTCTTGGTTAGAGAGGGAGATCTTGTTTCCTCTCACTCAACTAGTATTCACTCCAAGACTACAATCCCACCAGGAGTGAAGCGACTACTTTTTGCATGGAAGTAATTAAATTGGATAATGCCTCTTAAAAAGTAATGAATTAAGAAGGATTCAATGATTTCTCTCATTGCAAGATTTTGTGGTGGTGCCAAAGGAAAGGGGGAAACCTTTAATTCTAATCCTTTGTCATTGAAATACACCCTTAAGTCAGGTTTGAGCTTTAAGACTTCAAAGGCTCTTTCAGGACAAGTGTTTGTAGCAGAGAATTCATTGGTTACTTGCACTTCAATTGTACAAGGTCTCTACTAGGATCAATATTCTTGATTATCAATGATGTGTGGTTATTTTTCACTTCAATATATTCTAGCCCTCGACTTCTCCACTCAACGCCCAGATCCATCAGAATTAGATCCAGAACCTAGAAGTATTATTCTACTCCAAAGGTTATTTTGTGTTTATTTTCAACAACCTTGTAGATCGATAGAGGGTGTTTGACGAAGGACCCTATTTTTGGAGTTGTGTAGATCTTTCATTTCAGCCATGGTTTCTGGAGTTCAACCCCATGTCCATGAAGTATTTTTCTAGTATGGTATGGGTAAGGCTCCCAAACTTATCCCTCGAATGGATTAAACTAGGATTCCTTAAAGCTATTGGAAACACACTTGGTCGTTTCATCAAATTGATAGAGGAAGAATGCTAAATGGGTTCATCTCTTTCATCTATATTTGAGTGTAATTCGATTAAGTGAAGGGCTCCCAAACAAAATCTGTTTTAAATGGGATGGAAACACCTATATTCAGCCATTGGACTACGAAAGGACTGCTTTTAGATGCAAAGTTTGTCAACAACCAAGGCATCTCCAGAATGCATGCCTTTCATTAGAAGGGTTGTCTAATTCCCAGGAGAAGAGAAAGTCGAATGGTGAATGGAGGGAATAGAAGGAAACATACATTGGAAGGAACACACCAAGCCACAAAAGGGACTTCTTGCAGTAGAAAAAGAGCACTTGTAACACCTCGTCCTCTAAAGATCAAGTGCAACGCCCTATGGTTTCACCTCATCCTTATATTAAGGAGAATCCCCGTCAAAAGTGAATACAGGAGTTTCAACCTTAATTATGGCTACAACAAGTGGGAAGAAGCACTCTCATGAGTCTAATCATTGAGAGAGTGACAAAGAGATCTCATGCTCAACTAAACCACTTGGGATGATGCTCTACGAGGAAAAGTAAATTTTGACTTTATACCTAGTTGTATCTCATAACTCTATAAGGTGAGTAGATATTCATAGAAGAAAGAGGAAAAGAAACAAATCCTAAAACAATTTTGATATTTAAAATTTAAAAAAAAAAAAATTAAAACATTATATGCAATATATCACTGTCTAATCTAATCTAATATTATATATATATATATTTATATTTTTTTCCCTTTTCCCTAATATAATTAAGATTTAGTTTGAAAAATAAAAAACACATAACATTTAAAAACTATTAATAATATTTATTTATTATAAATCATATGAAAATATTCAAACTCCTAGCTCCTATTTGAGATCTATATGCCCTTAGACAATCTAAAAATAAAACATTTCAATGATATTGCTGAATTGTTTTAAATCAATCGCTTCGAGTGTTAACAGAAGTTAAGATATAAAAACCTCTTTCTACTTTATTTTAGCAATAATAAATAAAGTTAATAAAGGTATATATTAATGGTTATAATTAAACTTTTTACTCCATCAATAGTAGAAATAAAATATATCAATTTATATTATTATAGTATGGATAATTAATTTTGTTTAAACGAGTAGAAAGAGGAATTTTTCCTTTAATATATTAATATATATAATATATATATATAATGGTAAATTAGAATATATTTATTCAACATCAATAATAGAATAAATAATATTATAATTTATAATAGTATAAATAAAATTTTTTGGTTAAAAGGGTAGATATGAGGAATTTTTTCCATTTAATTATAGGTATTAGACTTTTTGGATAATATTTATTACTGGGGGTAAGGGTATGATAATAATAAGTTAATGGGAGATAATGGTAATTTTCACCATTTTATCCCTATATAAGGGCATATTTGATTATTAATTAACAAAATGGTAATTAGTTTAGGAATAATATATGATTTTTTAATTAATTAATTAAATTAAATAATGAATTT
>APFE031563447.1:118923-166299 GCA_000404065.3 Pinus taeda
AATGATCATATTATTAACTGATTTATTTTCAAAATTATTTTCAAAATTTATTGGAAAAAATGTTTTCTTTATTTAAAAAAAAAAAATCAAACTTTTTAAAATATATATTTCAAATTTTAAAGTTTAAAAAAAAAACTAAATTTTGAATGATTTGATATTTTTATTGCTTTATAACATCAAAACAAGAGTTTAGAAATAATTTTTATGAATTTGGTTAACCTTAGAAGAGCATCTAGTTTGTAGCAAGTATGAAGTGAAAAAAATCTCATATTTCTGCAAATTGCTTATTTGGAATGGGAACAAAAGGTATCTTATAACTACCAAGTAAGCAAGTTAAGTTATGTCATGACATAAAATAAAATGAGAAATAAAAACATAATTACACATTAAACAAAAATTTTATTATATATTTATTAATGGGACAATGGTTATATATATAGGAATAGATCATTCACTAAATTTGATAGAAATGGATATAATTAACTAAACTAGTTAATTTTTTTGGAAGGCGCTCGATGGCGGAGAATGAAGGGAGCGTGAACATGGTAACGGTACCCAGATAGGGTTTCTGCAGACCTGCGGCAACAGGTGCCCTGCTCTGTGACGCTCAGACCTGACAGTGGCAGAGTAAAAGAAAGGGAACGATCTGAGAACGAAGATCCAATGGATCCCCCACAGGGGGATGGAACAGAGGTTACGCCTGGCGAAGGAAACCAATAAGGACCTGAGGTTAACACCAATGACGTCTTAGCAAATAGCAAATTCGCAGAGGAAACGCAGACCACGAAGGATAATCAAGCCCCACACGAAAATCCAAAGGTTATTTCATCTACTTGCAAACCTGTTGCTGCTCACAGGCCAGAAGTAGAACTACCTAGCCACCGAATCAATGCAAGAATACAATTTATGAGAGATCATGCTCTCATACATAAATTTATGGGATTCTGGCCAACAAAAAAGGCACTAAGAAGCTGGATCAACAGCAAATGGAGACCAAAAGGAGAAATAACCCTACTTCTAGGGCCAAAAGGGTTCTTCACAGCCATCTTTAACTATTTGGAAGACAGAAATAGAGTATTTGACAGAGGGCCTTACTTCTACAACTCTGCAGGGCTATTTCTCAGAGAATGGATGGCACGGTTCAACCCAGATAAGGAAGATCTAAGCTATGCACCAGTATGGATTCGATTATACTCACTACCGTGGGAATACTGGGAGGAGGACTCATTAAAACCCCTTGGATTGGCGCTGGGAGATTTTGTTAAGGTCGCAGAAGAAACAAAGGCTGTGAGATACACGACTTATGCCTCTTACGCCAGGATCTGCGTATACATGGATCTGAAGCAGCCCCTGCCAGACACGGTGCGCCTTTTTCATGAAGATCAAGACTGGATCCAGGTTATTGATTATGAGCATGTTCGTTTCCGTTGCAGGAAATGTCATACCCTGGGACACCTCTTCAGAGATTGCCCCTTAAATAACAAGCCTGAATCTCAAAACAATCAAGAGCCACAATCTCAGGATGGGTTCACTAAGGTCACAAACAGAAGACGTGGGAGAAAAAAATCCAATGCAACACCCAAAGCAGCGCCAGCGCCAGAAGACAAATCCCAGCCCTCTACAAGTAATAGCTTCGTGATTCTTGCACAAGCTGAACTACAGGAAGAACCCAGATTGGAAACAACGACACCTCATTCCACCAAGTCAGGAGAGAAAAAGAAGAGTCCGGAAGGCGAAAAGATCAAGCCAGCCACAAAAACTTGGAACAATCCAGCAATGGACATAGATAATCCATCTTATAGCAAGGAAAAGGGAAAGGAAGCAGAAGGCAGCACTTAGGAACCACAATTCACGGAAGACGACATCGAACCAATTGATATTGGGGAACTTGACATTCTAGGTCTGGAACAAGCTTGCAAATCAGGTAACTTTGACAAAATCCCTGAAACACAAGTAGACAACCTAGTAGAAATTCTGAATAAAGCTCAAAAAAAGTATTCTCTTGGGGTCCAGACAGGCAGTCACTGGGATGGTAAATTTGTATACAAAGATAGCAAAAAGAGGGGCAGGAAGACAGCTCTAGAAAGAACAATTAAGATTGGAGAGGTCTTGGTTGAGTCTGGCAGATATGCTAAACTCACCAAATATTATAACACCAACCCCAAAACTTCTAAATGAAGTTGATATCTTGGAACATCAGGGGGCTCAACTGCCCAAGGAAAGGGAAACTTCTAAAAAACTTGATAATGGAAGACAAGCCAACCATTCTATTTCTACAGGAGACCAAATGCAACTCGATAATCTTGGAGAAAATTGCAGCCGAAGCTTGGCCAGGAGGGCAAGTTACAACTGTAGATGCACAAGGGGCTTCCAGAGGCCTGGCTATCCTCTGGGATGTTGGGAAAATACAATTAGATAATATCCATGCAAACAAAAATTTCATTCAGGCAGTTTCTCATTTTTTGGGCACAAACATTCATGGCCACATCACAAATGTTTACTTCCCACAAGAAACTCTGCAGAAAGCCGCAATTCTGGACACAATATTGCAGCTCAACACTGATAGAACATACCCGCTTTGGGTGACGGGAGGAGATTTCAATATGATCGCATCAACTGAAGAAAAACAAGGAGGGAGATGCAGAACCAATAGAGACGACTCTCTACTCAAAGATTTTGTTCAAGACAATTGGCTGATTGACATGCCCACAGCTAATGGCCTATACACCTGGACAAATAAACGAGCAGCTCCACTGCAAATCGCTTCCCGCCTGGACAGATTTCTAATATCAGACAATGCCATTCACATTGGAGGAGAATTTACGGCTCACATCATTCCTTTTTCCGGATCAGATCATTGGCCTATTGAATTGCACTGGAATAGGCCAGGAAATAACATTAAAAGGCCCTTTCACTTTGAAGCTTTCTAGCTTTCCCATCCAGAGTTCAAGGAATTCATCAACACAACATGGCAAAACTGTAATCCAAGTGAAAACACCAAAATGGCAAGATTCCAAAAAAAGTTGAAGATGCTCAAGGCAGAAATAAAGCGCTGGAACAAAACTACTTTTGGCAACATTTTACAGGAAAAGGAATAGCTTATTCAAGAAATCAAAAACACGCAGCAACGAATAATCTTGGAGTGGCAATCAGAAGAACTCACACAAAAGGAACAAGAAATGGAAGGAAAACTTCTGGAACGGGATCGACAGGAGGAGGTTCTATGGCGGCAGAAATCCAGAATCTGATGGCTGCAGGAGGGTGAGAAAAACACCAAGTTCTTCCATAAAACCACAGTGCAAAGAAGAATGCGAAATCAAATATCACAGGTAAACAATGCTCAGGGAGTAAAAGTGGAGACACAGGAAGGAATAGAACGGGAATTTGTACACTATTTCAAGGAAATGAGTAAGGAGCCAAATATCAACAGAGCAGAGGCAATAGACAGCATCACAAGGCAAATACCGCATCTCATAACAGAGGAGCAAAACACTCTGCTTCTCAAGCCGATCAGCCTTCAGGAAGTGGAAAATGCAGTAAACTCCCTAAAAGCATGTAAAGCTCCTCGTCCTGACGGTTTCACGTCAAATTTCTTTCAGCACTTTTGGGAGTTAATCAAGTGGGAAGTGTGGCTAGTAGTAGAAGAATCTCGCAACATGCGATGGATGTATCCGAGCTTGAATGCAACATTCATTGCCCTAATACCTAAATCGGAGGAGTCCAACACGCCTGATAAGTACAGACCCATTGCCTTATGCAATATCATCTACAAGATTGTTTCCAAGGTAGTGGCGCTGAGGTTAAAACCGGTGCTTCCATTCATCATCTCACCAGAACAATCCGGCTACGTAGAGGGACGACAAATAATGGATGGGATAATCCTCACCCATGAGATTATTCACTCCCTCAAACATTAAAAAAAACCAGGTATGCTTCTTAAAATTGATCTATCCAAAGCTTTCGATAGCATAAGCTGGGAATACATGCAAAAGATTTTAACTGCTTTTGGTTTTTCCAATGCGTGGATACGATGGATTAGCAGTCTCATCTCTTCCACATTCTTTTCAATTCTCATTAACGGGATTCCTACCTCTACCTTCCGCTCATCTAGAGGTATCAGACAAGGGGATCCCTTGTCACCTTTTTTTGTTTATAATCATGGCGGAAGGATTAGGTCGCTGCATTAAAAATGCCATGCTTTCACAAAACCTCAAAGGCATTACCCTCCACCAAGCCCCCACCGTCTCCCATCAGCAATTTGTAGATGATAACATGATATTTGGGCATTCCTCGGTTCAAGAAGCTCGATCCTTAAATTCTTTGCTTAACATCTTCTCTAAAGCCTCTGGAGCTCTTATTAACAAAGTAAAATCCCAGATCTTTTTCTTCAACACCCATCTGACCACTTAGCGAGCAATCGCTCGCATTCTAGGCTTCTCCATTCCTACCCTCCCGTCCAAATACGTAGGGGCCCCTCTCTTTGCATCTGCTCAGAAGCACTCCTCATGGACTTCCCTTCTTGAAAAATTGGAGGCCAAATTATTCCTCTGGACTCACCGCTCCTTAAATATGGCCAGTCGACTGGTTCTCATCAAGGCGGTTCTTCAATCTATGCCGCTTTACCTATTTTCCATGCTGGCGGCACCAAAATGGGTCTTAAAAGCCATCAAAAAATTACAGCGAAACTTCCTCTGGGGCAGCACTAGGCCTAACAGGAAATGGGCTTTGGTAAAATGGGAGAAAGCTTGTCTCCCAAAAAGTGGAGGAGGAATTGGCCTCCGAGATCCAGAACACAACAACTTGATCATGGGAGCAAAAATATGGTGGAAATGGCTATCTACCCCAGCACACAATGGGCCAAAATATGGACAGCTAAATATGCAAACAACCTACCCCTGGAGGAGTGCATAAGAATGTTCGAAATAAGTAAGGGATCAACAATATGGAATTCAGCAATATTAAACAAGGATCTTATTCAAAAACATAGTTTCTGGGAAGTGAAGGACGAATGCACAGCTCGTTTTTGGACAGACTCATGGCAGCAATTCCCAAGCATAACAAATATCATCCAAGGCATTCCTATTCAGGATATCAACCAACAGGAAAAGATCAATCAATTTTGGGAAGAAAATAATGAATCTGACCACCGTGATTGGAAAGAAGCCAGTACTATTTTACCTCACAGTCCGGAGGCAATTCAACAAGCCCTAGTAGAGGAGTTAACAAAAAGGAAAATCCTCAAGGAGACAGGCCACGATAAACTAAGATGGGGCTATGAAGAGAAAGGAACATTTACAACTAAGGAAGCTTACCAAATCATCCTAAAAGGTCAATTCACCAAAGATAAGTTATGGGAGAGAATTTGGAGCACCCCCATATGGCCGAAGATTTCCACCTTTCTCTGGCTTCTGTCCCATAATGGGATTCTTACCTGGGATAACCTCAGAAAAAGGAAATTTGTTGGACCCTCAATTTGCCTCAACTGTAAAATGGCAGAAGAATCTGTGGTTCATCTTATGCAATTATGCCCATTTGGCAGAAGAATATGGGAGAAAGTCTCATTTCGATGCCAGAAGGAAGGCAGAGTGCTGGGTGACATCAATAACACCTTACGAAACTGGCCTGAACAGCCTTTTCAATGTACCATCCTCAACACTCTCTCGCAAATAATTCCAGGTACAGTAATGTGGAACATTTGGAAAGAGAGGAACATGAGAATATTCAAAAATCAGGCAATGGAATTGGAGCAAGTTTGGACAATCATACACAAGAATATTCAGGAAACCCTCTCTACTAGAGGCTGATCCCAGGAGGATCTCCCCTCCAGCAGTAAGGAGCAGACCATATGGAATAATTGGCAAATCCAGCTCCCACCTCCTAACTCTCCTCAAGGCACTTCTGTCAGGCAGCAAGCTACGCCCACCAACTGGAAACCTCCACCTACCAACACATACATGCTCAATTTTGATGGAGCTTCCAAAGGAAACCCAGGCACTACAGGATATGGGGGAGTGATTTGAAACTCTCAGGGCAACCCACTCAAAGTCTTCTTTGGATCTATATGATGGAACACAAACAATGCAGCAGAATTGGAAGGCCTTTGGAGAGGGCTCAAAATTGCTCAAAATCAGAGATACACTCCCCTTATAGTAGAAGGAGACTCTCAAATTATTATAAACATGGCCAAAAAGATTCAGCAAGGCTTAGGAGCTCAGAAAGTAAGCAGAAGCTAGAGAATGGTAACCAGGCTTGAGCGTCTTCAGCATTGGCTACAGAATAACAAAGCCATATCCTTTAAGCATATCAGGCGAGAAGGAAACAAGTTAGCAGATTTCTGGCTAATCTAGGAGCAGAGTGAGGAAAGGAGCACCATGAAGGACACTTACAGGACATTGTCTCGGAGACAAAATGGACAACTTTCCAGGAGATCCTTAAAAATGATATGCAGACGAAAGAAGAGGCACACCCGGATGCGGGTGCCAGCATGACAAACAGAGGGCCATGCGCCAGCCACGCGGAGAGGACAGCGAGCTGGCGCATTGGAGATGTGATATGAGGTTTCTTAATGCGGAATTGAATGGCATTCAATGCCATTTACTCTGGTTACCGTCCCAAGGGAATAATGAAGGCAACAGCAGAATGAATACCAGAATGTTCGCGGAGATAAGCCTGTCTAAACAGGAGAGGAATTGGAGCCCAACTGTGGAAGAGTATGATGGTCTGGTGAGAAAGGAGGGAGGCGTTGGAGAGAGTAAGCCTTCTTGCAAAGCCAGGCCCTGTGCAGGGACGAAGCTCTACTCATGACATTTCGGGAAGATTGTAGTCGGGGTTAAACAACGGTTTCGCTCCTTACAGGCACTGCAATGAGGAAGCCTTATCTCTTCAGCGAGAGTCTTTGAATTACCCACTTCTGAGGTGAAAAAGGAAGCGATAGCGGTTACGAGTAAGCTTTTGGAGGCAACAGAGCATCATACGCCTTCTATGGTTCCTCGTCAGCGCGCCACTCCCCGCCATGGGCAAAATTATGGACAGAGGGGAAGTTTTGGAGGTAGGGGAATTCAAATCCTGCGGCGTATCTCCCCACTTGCTTGCGCCTCGCCAAGTTCAATTGGGTCAGAGGACTCTGGTTATGCTATAAGCAACACTGTGCAATTGGCAAAGTTCAAATATAGACGCCGAACCAACAAGCCCATCATCTCAGCACTGATTACAGTCATCTTCACTGAAGAAGATGAAGAGGAAGACAACGGGAAGGAGGAAACAGAGGAAAAGACGCCTAGCTCGGATAATTCCTCACAGAGGAGGGGAAAGGAAGACAGCTCATACATTTCCTCCTCTCAGAGTAGGCTTGAAGAGGATAGCACCTGTGTTCATTCGGAGGAGCAGAACGAAGTCCTAAAAGAAATTGGAATCATGATGGCTGAGGATACCACAAATATTGCTCAGCAATCTTCAGAGGATCCTCAAGCAATGGAAGTCTCCAGGAAGGGCAAGGAGCCGGACAACACCTTTGCCAATTTCCTGTACCTCAAGCTCCCGCCAGGAATTCAATGACCTGAAGACATCCCGGATGGCATGGAGGTGACCTAGGAGCCTGATCCGGAATGGGAAGCTGCGGAACGGGAGGCTGCGGAATGCTCCAAAAAACTCAAATGATATTCACTACTATGCAGGTAAGGTTTGAGGCTCCGGGTTTGGGGATTATCCATATGTTTTTTTTATGTTTCCATTACAACTTGTTCTGTTTAGGATCGGCCACCTATGTTTGGCAACCATGGCGATGGGTACTACGGCTAGCGTCTTTCCTAGACGAGCAAGCACCCGTGCTCTGCTTATTTTGAAAATGCTTTGTTTTTTGGCAAAATTCCAAGCCTGTAATGTCTCAATATTTAGCTTGGAAATGTTTTATTGATGATAGCTTTCATGTAAACAGTGTAAAAGTCTACTACTGCTTTGATAAGCTTAAGTGCTGCTACCATGTTCCTCTCTATCAGCAGGAAAGATCTTTTTGTGAAAAACTTTGACAGAGAGTTGTTTACTCACTCTCAGAGGTTAAAACCTCTTGTACATATTTTTTCAATTTCCTTAATATAATTAGTTTAGTCTTTGCCCAAAAAAAATAAATAAATAAATAAATAAATAAATAAATAAATAAATAAAATAAACTAGTTAATCTACAAACTTACAACAATTACCAACTTATAACACATATGTAACCATTAATTCTAACTCCCTCTTTTAATGCTTACATTACAAATATTAAAATCAAACATTATAATACTATAATAACAACACTTGTATTTGTCTCATATATTCTTTATTAGTTCTTTTACCCAGTCTGAAGTCTCACGGCTATGTTCTTTCTTTACCATAACTTCGAGCTTCCCACTGGATTCATTTAAGATAAACAACCGCTTTTGACCATTATTGACTTGTAGAATTGAGAATATTGACATACTCAAATCTTCAAGACTTTTGCAAGAAAAACATTCAAGTAATTGAATCACTCTATAGACATACCTCCATCTATTGAGTACATGGCCTTCTGTTGCATTCACTAATTATCTAGGAAAACAATCTAGATACTAAATGTATTTAGAATTCAATCATACAATGTTACCTCTTAAACTCACCAATAAAATAACGTGTAAGATTATGTTCCTAGCTCCACACAATGCCACCAACTTACACCAAACCATAAACATAATCAAATCAGTAATGTGTTATTGTGTCATAGTATGCATCAAGAACCCCCAATTTGAATTGTGTTACTTTGTTCTATAATTTTTGTCTTCGTAATTCATTACAAATAAAAAATATTATAATAACAATCGTGAAGTATGCACACACTCAAGAAAACTCAAACCCACACTACATAAAATATCTAGATATAGATGCTGCAAAATCTTCCAAGTGTGCCTCATGTGTGAGCATTTTGAAAATGAATTTTGTCATTGGGTGGTCACTCTATGAGTGATCCTATGAATGAAGACTAATTCAACTTTTATACAACTCTCTTATACTCATATCTACATACAAAAGCAAATTATCGAGTCACAAGACCTGGGATGTACTATAGCACACATCCCTAACTTGATCATGATATGACATTATCATTTCTTACTACAACAACTTAAATCGGGCCTATGCATACTCACACAATGAATAGATCCAGGAGAGAAACAATGTGTCTTCACTTTGGTTCTTCCACAAATAATAATAACTCATCAAACCATTCGATTAGATTAACATCACCTTCATGACCTTGTTAAAATTGCTTCCTTTGCACATTGTTCTCCATAATGATCTGCATTGCCCTTAGAACATGTCAAAGTAGTCAGGTGTGGATTTTCAGCTCAGATCTCTCTCCTGTAAGATTCACTCATGCGTCACTAGTAACAAAACAAAAAAATGGACAAGATATTCATTTGCAACAAACAATAGGTGACACACAGTAATTGCTCAAATAACAATCATGTTTCCATGCAACTTTCTTGCATGCTATTAATCTTCCATTGGCAACAAATCATGAAAAATTATCAATCATGGGGTAATTTATTAACACATAGGTATCTCCAATGCACCATTCTCCATCAACTATAGCAATATCAATCTGAAAAATTACTAGTCTATGAAAAATACTATTAAGATCTTATTTAGCTTCAATAGCAATGAAGAGAACTGCAACACCTCACCCTTGCTAGAATAATGTAGAAGCGATATGTCCAGATAGAGTTGATGAGTTGTGTTATCGTAGTTAATGTTTGAGTCTATCTGTCATGAGTTGTGTCTTTGTAGTTTGTGTTGTGAGTTGGTGATCTGAATTATTTGGATCTAGATTGTCCTAGAAGTTGCCTATGTGTGCCTATATAATGCAATATTTTTCCAAGTAGTTTGATCAATGAGATTTGATTTCATTCTTGTGCAACTCTCTATCTTTCTAATATGGTATCGAAGCCACAAAGGGAGATCTAGTGAAGCTTCAGATATGAGAGCAAGAGTGCCCAGATCTGCGAGGGCTGTGAGATCAAGGGCAGTGAGATCTTATTTTTATGTCATGACTCTCCAATATTTTTTTTATCATTGGCTGAGATCATATACAGATCCTACTAGTGCAGTCCATTTTTGTTGTAAGGTCCCTAACTGTGCAAAACATCATGGCACAGGGTTGTGGTTCATCCCTACCAGTTATATTAAATGCCACAGATCAATGATTCGCGGAAATTTTACAAAATCAAGGTGGTAGTTACAGAGGTGGTTATTTGCGCCATAAAATTGTGGACAGTTTGACCGTTCGTTGAACCAGGGGCTGCGTGAAGTTTGTGAAGTTATTTGTAAACCTATGAGTATGTAGCAAAAGGTGTAAGAAGTAGTTGGATCCTTTATTCAACTCGTATTCCCCTCGGGGTGGTGAGTCGTTGGTTTGATTATTATGTTTCCAAAACGATTTTCCAATCCATAAAGTAAATTTGTTTTCTTATGAAGAGTATAGTGCGGTAGATTAAAGGAGTTGTATGGGATTTGGTTTTCAATGGTGAAAAAGAATTTACGTGGTATAAGGAGTTAAATATCTTTTTTTGGGTGAAACTTCAATTTTTTTAATAAAAAGGTGTAATTGATTAAAAAAAGGGAAAATAAAGTTTTGCAAATAGGGTTTGGTAAAAAAAGGAGAAATAAGAAGTAATTTTGGCTTTGTTTTTTATTTGAAGCAAGATTAAGTCTTGTTTTTCTTAGATCCTATGCATTTGGATGTAGATCTGGTGAATTTGGGTTTAGATATGATGGTTTGGGTGCATTTTGTTGATTGGGGACAATTTTTTTGTCATTATGTCAGTTTTTTTGGCTGAAACTTATTTGAATGAGTTCACAAGGCTTGATGGAGGAAATTATGAAAATTGGAAATTCAAGGTATTAACAGTTTTAGAGGGAAATAATTTGTGGCCCATAGTGAGTGGGGCAGAGCCCAAACCCACTACTGCTGCTACTCTTCCAGATTGGGAAAAAAGGGAAACAAAAGAAAAGGTGTTTCTATGAATTTCAATCAAGGACAACATCATTCCTAATATTAGGGACTGTAACACATCCAAAGAAACATGGGATGTTCTCAAAATATTGTATGAAACATCTAATACTAACCAAATTTTGTTCTTGAATACCAGGATTTTGTCAATTAAAATGGAGGCCAATGAAAGTATAAACAATTTCATTTCCTGTGTCAAAGAGCTAAGTGATAAGTTAGGAGATGTTGGTGAAAAGTTGTCCAATACAACTTTAAATGGCTTAGTGCAAGATTATCAAATTTTTGTTTCAAGTATTTTAGCTAGAGAGATGATGCAGGAGCATCAAGACCCTCTTCATTTGTAAATATGGAATAAAAAGGGGGTGTGATAATTTTGTTATTTTTAATAAAATAGGAAGTGAAGTTTATGTAAATATTCTTTCTAAATAAAAGGATATAGTTTAGGAAAAGGAATTGGGATAGAACTTCTATGTTTTTTCAGGATAAGAGTGGGAAAAAGATTCAAGCTTTAAATCTTTATGTAAAGAGAAAAAGCCTGCTTTTATATCAGATAAGGACCGAGAAGGCCTATCCTTTAATTATAAATAAAAAGGCAAGCTAAGCTCTCAGCATAGGGAGGAGCATGTCAGAAGGATCATGAATGAGACTTCCTCGCGGTATTCTTAAGAATTCCCTGAATTTCTGTTAATATGGGTGGATGCATTCAATAGTGATTGCACTGTTGAATTGCCTTTTATTCTCCACTGGATTTACTGTGTATTGCGCATTCTGTTGTTTCTTTTGTGTGTGGTTCTTTTCTTTTAAACTTATAATTGTCGCCGCTGAAGAAAAGCATTAACACGAGGAGGCTCTTAATCATAATTTATAATGGCTATGTGGATTTCTGTTTGTAATAATAATTCCTGCAATTAGCAGGCGTAAACCATGATATTGTGGATAGATTGAAGTTGGATGAAATCGCAAGAGGTTTAAAACCAATGTCATGTTAATTGACAATGATGGTCAGATGAAGGATAGGGTTTTATTGACCATGTAGAGATGAGGTGATAATATGATGCTTTAGTTCAACATAACCTGATGTCTCTCAAAGAATTACAGATGGGATATTATGCCGAAACTGCGTGGTAGACGATGGATGGATGCATTATTGTGTATTAATCCTGCAGTTGTTAAATCGATTGGCGGAATCACCTTCCTGTTCTCGCTGGTTCTCTCAAGTGACATAAGGAACGAAGTCTATCGAAATATCAGTGATACAATCCATATTGGCACAGATATAGTGATGCGCTCAAAGTTCTGAATCGATTTGTTTTATAGCACAATTTCTACGTCTTCCGGGTTGGGAAAAATCCCGGATTAGAAGGTGCTGGGCGGATGTCTTGGTGTGATCGGTCAGACAAACATTCAAAGAAAAACGACTGTGCTGCAAAGTTATTTTTCTCTCTCTCTCTGTTACAATAAATTGGGAGCTTGGCGAACAGTGTTCAATTCCTCTTACGCAGCTGATCTGTTTATATATCTAACTTTCATGAATCAGATATCAGTGAAGTGTATTGCTTTACGATTTATGTTGGTGAAGATTTGAAGAATTGCAAGGCTCTGGTAAGTACCGAGGTGAAAGCTTGTGCTTAGGTTAGGGTTCTATGGACGCGAGTTCTGATTAGGATTTCAAAGCGGAGAGTGGCGCCGAAGGTTTTCAAACAATTGTTGATGAGTTGCCAGTTAGCATATTTTAGTGTTCAATTCAATACAATTTTAATTTCAGTTCATGAGGGAACCAATTGTGTGAAGATTGTTGGGTTATGACTTTATTGCATATGTTTAAATGCTTCTGCATGTTGAAAGTATTTGGGAATAGCGGAATGGGAAATTCTGGAGCTTAGTACTGAAGGTGCTTTATATGCATAAGTGGGGAAGTTCCTGGGTGTTGCGGGTGTTACCCTACATCAGGTGGTATCAGAGCCTGGCTCTGTTTTCATTGAAGAATATTTGTTTTGCTTTTAATGAATGCAAAAAGGTTTTGTTGAAGAACTGATATGCAACATACACAAGTGAGCAGGATTGCAGAAATGGAGAGAGGACAAGATCATGCAAGATCTTAAAGGTGAGATGACTTTTCTGATTTGAAATTTATGATTTAAGTTTATGGTTGCAGAGAAGGTGGCAGTGAACCTGGCATTCAGCTGAAGGTTGAATAAGGAGGACGATTGCAGTGTCCTAGAGAAGAAGAAGGTGAGTTGAAGAGATAGCCTAGAGAGAGCAGAGGAGTGCTCAAGAGGTTCCAGAGGCAGTGAACCAAGTACTTACCAAAAGACCAGATCCGGAGGGAAGGATTGGTGAGGTAAGTTGCAGCAAGAGAGATTGTTGTTGCAGAGGCTACTACAACTCATGGTGAGTGAGAAACTCATGAGGAAGCAATCTGCCAGAGGCAGAGGAAGTTTTTCTAGAGGAGGAAGAGGTTCAGAGAAATGCCACAGAGATGAGATGACTGCAGGAGTTTGAGAAAGAAAGATTGCAGAAATAAAGGCACAATTACAGGTACTGGAAGAATGGCTGCAAGAGCAGGAAAAGCAGAAAGGAAAATGGATCTTTCCACTGAAGGGAAAGAGAATGATTTGGCGACAATTGCAGAAGAGGTTGAAACAAATTCTGATTTCTTTGTTGAAAAAGGGACTTAGAGTTCTTGCGCCAGAAATGAAATTTAAAGATTCCACATGCAGATCTGATCAAAGGGAAGTGATGAAGGAAGCAGTCAAGACTAAAAAGTCTTGCAGTTTTAACACTGATGAGTTGTGTATGTTTGCAGGTGCACAGGAGGTTTCCATTGATGGAACAAAGGAGAAGATCATTGATGATTTCTTGAATTATTGGGCAGATCCAGATCAGCTGGATAATGTGAACTCTTGTGTTTATATAGCTGAAAATTGTGGTGTGATTACAGGTATTGAGGAGGATGTGCCATCTTGTGAAACTGTTAAAGCACAAGAGAAAGTTCTTATGAATGATGAGGAAGTGAATCAGTCTGTAGCACGGATAAGTGAAGAAACAGTTGAAACTGTTGAACTTGGTGATTTTGTGCAAACTGAAAGTTTATGTATGAATGCAAGTGATGATGATATGCTTCAGTGATGCTACAGAGAAATTGCGTTATTAGAGTACTGGTTGGAGAATCTAGAGTATGACAGGGAGATTGCAGAAGAAAGAGGCCAGTACAGTGAACAAGAGGGAAACGTTGCAGATGAAATTACAGGTGACAAGCAAAGGAATGTTGCAGAGGGACGAGAAGATTGGGAGGCCGCAACATCCATAGTGATAGCTGAGACAACATTGATAGCAGCAGAAGAGGCACTGATGCCTTATATTTTTTATTCTAACAATTCGTTTGTGAGTACAGGTCATATTAAAGATGCTGGAGAAAATCTGTTAGACAAAGAAATTGAAGTGATGAGGCGGATGATGATGAAGGAATCCCGGAAGAGATCAACAGCAGTGAAACAAAAGAGAAGTAGCAAAAGGAAGACAATGGAAG
The DNA here is from genome assembly GCA_000404065.3 of Pinus taeda. Lineage (NCBI taxonomy): Eukaryota > Viridiplantae > Streptophyta > Pinopsida > Pinales > Pinaceae > Pinus > Pinus taeda. The sequence continues at coordinate 133,473 of APFE031563447.1, forward strand.
ATTGTGAGAGCATAGACAGTGGAGCAATGCAGCATAAAGTATGGAAACCTGGAGAAGAACATCAGAAAGCAGCAGTGGCAAGTGGAAATTTGCAGCACAAGATATGGGATCCAGGCATACACAGATCCGAACACATGATCAGGGGATCATGATTAATTTTAAGGTTGGGTGTATGATGCAGGAGCATCAAGACCCTCTTCATTTGTAAATATGGAATAAAAAGGGGGTGTGATAATTTTGTTATTTTTAATAAAATAGGAAGTGAAGTTTATGTAAATATTCTTTCTAAATAAAAGGATATAGTTTAGGAAAAGGAATTGGGATAGAACTTCTATGTTTTTTCAATATAAGAGTGGGAAAAAGCTTCAAGCTTTAAATCTTTACGTAAAGAGAAAAAGTCTTCTTTTGTATCAGATAAGGACCGAGAAGGCCTATCCTTTAATTATAAATAAAAAGGCAAGCTAAGCTCTCAGCAGAGGGAGGAGCATGCCAGAAGGATCATGAATGAGACTTCCTCTCGGTATTCTTAAGAATTCCCTGAATTTATGTTAATATGGGTGGATGCATTCAATAGTGATTGCACTGTTGAATCGCCTTTTATTCTCCATTGGATTTACTGTGTATTACACATTCTATTGTTTCTTTTGTGTGTGGTTCTTTTCTTTTAAACTTATAATTGCCGCCGCTGAAGAAAGCATTAACACGAGGAGGCTCTTAATCATAATTTATAATGGCTATGTGGATTTATGTTTGTAATAATAATTCCTGTAATTAGCAGGTGTAAACCATGATATTGTAGATAGATTGAAGTTGAACGAAATCGCAAGAGGTTTAAAACCAATGTCATGTCAATTGACAATGATGGTCAGATGAAGGACAGAGTTTTATTGACCATGCAGAGATGAGGTGATAATATGTTGCTTTAGTTCAACATAACCTGATGTCTCTCAAAGAATTAAAGATGGGATATTATGACGAAACTGCATGGTAGACGATGGATGGATGCATTATTGTGTATTAATCCTGCAGTTGTTAAATCAATTGGTGGAATCACCTTCCTGTTCTCACTGGTGCTCTCAAGTGACATAAGGAACGAAGTCTATCAAAATATCAGCGATACAATCCATATTGGCATGGATATAGTGATGCGCTCAAAGTTCTGAACCGATTTGTTTTATAGCACAATTTCTACGGTCTTCCGGGTTGGGAAAAATCCCGGATTAAAAGGTGTCGGGCGGATGTCTTGATGTGATCGGTCAGACAAACATTCAAAGAAAAACAACTGTGTTGCAAAGTTATTTTGCTCTCTCTCTGTTACAATAAATTTGGAGCTTGGCGAACAGTGTTCAATTCCTCTTACGCAGCTGATCTGTTTATATATCTGACTTTCACGAATTAGATATCAGTGAAGTGTATTGCTTTACCATTTATGTTGGTGAAGATTTGAAGAATTGCAAGGCTCTCGTAAGTACCGAGGTAAAATCTTGTGCTTAGGTTAGGGTTCTATGGATGCGAGTTCTGATAAGGATTTCAAAGCAGAGAGTGGCGCCGAAGGTTTTCAAACGATTGTTGATGAGTTCCCAGTTAGCATATTTTAGTGTTCAGTTCAATACAATTTTAATTTTAGTTCATGAGGGAACCAATTGTGTGAAGATTGTCGGGTTATGACTTTATTGCATATGTTTAAATGCTTCCACATGTTGAAAGTATTTGGGAATAGTGGAATGGGAAATTCTGGAGCTTAGTATTGAAGGTGCTTTATATGCATAAGTGGGGAAGTTCCTGGGTGTTGCGGGTGTTACCCTGAATCAAGAGAAGCCTCCTACTTTTGATGAATTGACAAGTATCCTTGTACAAGAGGAAGAGAGGATGAAGAACTTCAATTTGGGCTCAAACAATTCAAATTTGGCATTGGTAGCCAAGGGTAAGCAACCATACAAAGGAAAGCCATGGGACAAAAGAAAGGGAGGAAAGTTTCAGACAAAGATAAAGGGTATGACACAACATAAATTTCAAGTTCATGATAAAAGAAATGATGATTGTTATTATTGTGGCAAACCTAGACATCATGCTAAAGATTGCTATAAAAGGAAGTATAATGAGTCTAAATAGAGAAACATAAGGCGTAATCAGAATTTTGTGGACAAACAAACCTCAATCAATGATGGATTTAAAAATCTCAAATTGTTTGTTTCTGATGTTGCATTGTTTGTTGAGACTGATGATGTGAATGCTTGGTTCATTGATTCTGGTGCATCACTCCATATGTTTTGTAATAAGGATTGGTTTGATGAATATCATGAGAAAATTGATGGAACATGTGTTTATCTACGATATAATAGATCGCTTCAAGTTCAAGGATATGGAGTAATAGGTGTGATGTTACCTAATGCAAAAGAGAGACAGATCTGTGATGTGATGTATGTTCCTTGTATAGAAAATAATGTAATTTATGTTTCTACTATTCTTGAACAAGATCTAAAGGTCAAATTTTTCAAATCACAATGTGGCGTTAAAGATATCCAGAATCGCTACAAGGTTATTGCCACAAGTACCAGAGTTGGAGGCTTTTATAAGCTAGATGTGACTAGGACATGGCATCAAGCATTGGCATATACAACAATGTCATCATAAAAGTTATGGCATCAAAGGTATGGGCACTTAAATCACAATGAGTTAATTTTACTTCAAAGAAAAACAATGGTTAAAGGTATTTTTGTTATAAAAAATAATCATGTTGAATGTGAAGCATGTTTACTTGGCAAGAAACATAGAGAGGAGCTTACTGTACATGAAGAAAAAAGGCAAGGAGAAATACTTGAATTAGTTCATACTGATGTATGTGGACCTATGAAAACTAGATCTCTTGGAGGAGCGTTGCACTTTCTTATTTTTGTTCATGATAGATCTAGATACACTTGGGTCTATTTCATAAGAAAGAAAAGTGATGTTTTTGAGTACTTTAAGGAATTCATAAACTTGGTGCAAAAACAAACTGGGAAATACATTAAAATTCTCATATCTGCTTAGGGGGGAGAACACAAATCAAGAGTTTTTAATCAATATTGTAAAAGTCATGGGATTCTACAACAATTTATAGTGCCTCATACACCTTAACAAAATGGATTTGCTGAGAGGAAAATAGAACTCTAGTGGAATGTGCACGAAGCATGCTTCAAGGTAAAAAAATCTCTAATGGTTTTTGTGTTGAAGCCATTAATACTGATGTTTATTTGAAAAATAGAAGTCCAATCAAAAGTTTAAATCTAAAAACACCTTTGGAAGCATTTTATGGATATAAACCAAAAGTGAATCATTTAAGAGTTTTTGGATGCAAGGCATTTGCACATATTCCAAATGATGAAAAAAAAACTTGATGAAAAATCAATTAAGTGCACATTCATTTGTTACTGTGATGATCAAGAGGAATACAAGTTGTTTGATCCTAGTTCACATAGATTGCTTGCAAGTAAGGATGTGGTGTTTCATGAAAATGTGTTTGAAGGTGATAAAATGAATAACACAGGTGTATGTCATGATCTTGATGATTATGTCAAAATAGAAGCAAGTTTTGAACAAGAACAAGAACAAGAACAAGTACAACAAAAAGTACAGGAACCGATATAGGTTCAAGAGAAGGAAGCATTCAGCAGTCGTGACACTCCAAGACGAGAACAAGAGACTCCACAAAGCAGAAAGAAGGATGAAAGCAGTAAAACTCTAAGGAGTTCATCACATCAAATTCAACTACCTATAAGGTATAAAGATTATGCATTGATGTCTCATGTAATGAACATTATAGAAACTTCAAGTTATAAATAAGCTAAAGAATATAAAGAATGGAGAGATGCAAAGAATGACACATGGGAATTAACAAAATTGCCTAAAGGTAAAGTTCCCATAGGATGCAAATGGTTGTTCAAACCAAAGTTTAATGCTGATGGTATTATTGATAAGTATAAAGCTAGATTGGTAGCAAGAGGCTATTCACAAAAAGAAGGCATTGATTATGAAGATACTTTTGCACCTGTAGCTAAACTGAATACAATAAGAATCATGATTGCATTAGCTACACAACAAAATTGGAAACTACATCAGTTAGATGTCAAATATTCTTTCTTGAATGGTGAATTAAAAGAAGAAGTTTATTTGGTTAAGCCTGAAGGGTTTGTAAAGCAGGGACAAGAGAATCCTGTTTTTAGGTTAAAGAAAGCTTTGTATGGTTTGAAATAAGCACCAAGATCTTGGTATGTGAAAATTGATTCATTCTTTTATGAAAAACGTTTTGTGAGAAGAAAAAGTGATCCTAACTTGTACCTCAAGAGAGATGAAGATGGGAACATTGTCTTGATATCTTTGTATGTTGATGATCTTATCATAACAAGTAGTGCACTCACGTTGATTGAAGAAATTAAAATTCTGATGTCACACCTATTTGAAATGAAGGATCTTGGTGAATTCCATTATTGTTTGGGTCTTGAAATTTGGAGGGAATCAGATAAGACAATCATCAAACAAGAAAATATGCAAAGACAATCGTTGAAATATTTCATATGTTTGAATGCAAACCAGGTCTACTCCTTTGGAACAGAATGTCGAGTTGTACAGTGATGATGAATCTGAAGAAGTGAATGGAACTTTGTATCGTCAATTGGTGGGAAGTTTGAACTACCTTACCACTACAAGGCTAGATATAGCATATTATGTCAACATTCTTAGTCAATTTATGGCTAAGCCTTGTGAAAGCCATTGGAAAGAAGCAAAGAAAGTCCTTTGATATTTGAAGGGAACACTTTATTTTGGTATTTTGTATACAGATGAATCTGATTTTGAGTTGGCAGGTTTTTGTGATTAAGATTGAGCTAGAAATCCTGATGACAGAAGATTAACCTTTGGATATGCATTCAATTTAGGATCAGGGGTTGTATCATGGAGCAGGAAGAAACAACCAACTGTTTCTTTGTCATCCACATAAGCTGAATACAAAGCCTTGACCAATGTAACTTGTGAAGCTATTTGGTTAAGGAGGATTCTTGAAGATGTTGGAGAAAAACAAAGAGGACCAACAAGCGTCAAATGTGACAACTAGAGTTCCATGAATATGGCAAATAATCCAATTTATCATGCTAGAACTAAACATATTGAAGTCCAACATCATTTTCTAAGAGAAAAGAAACAATCAAATGAGATTCATTTAGTCTATTGTAATACAAGTGAGAATGTAGCCAACATCTTTACCAAGCCTCTTGGAAATATGAACTTTGAAATATGTAGACAACAAGTAGGCATTGTTGAAAATCCAATTCTCCATTAAGGGGATGTTGGAATAATGTAGGAATGATATGTCCATATAGAGTTGATGAGTTGTGTTCTCATAGTGAGTGTTTGAGTCTATCTATCATGAGTTGTATCTTCGTAATTTGTGTTGTGAGTTGGTGATCCGAATTATTTGGATCTAGATTATACTAGAAATTGTCTATATATACCTATATAATGCACTCATTGTACAAGCCATTTAATCAATAAAATTTAGTTTTATTCTTTTGCATCTCTCTATTTTTCTAATAACCCTAACTTCGGTGGCGGCTCGGCGACTCTGACTATTTCAGGTGCCATAGTTTCACGATTTACAATAGAAGCAGTTAAATAATTTAAAACGGCTACAACAATTTTTCTAATAACCCTAAGTGAAGTGGTGGTACAATAAAAACAGTTAAATAATTTAAAACGGCTACAACAATTTTTCTAATAACCCTAAGTGAAGTGGTGGCTCTCACTATGTCACGTGCCATGGTTTCACTCACACGACAACGATTCACAATAGAAGCAGTTCAATAATTTAGAGTGGGTACAAGACCACATACGTGTAGACAAAAATATTCACACATGCAAGATACCTGCTGTAATCTAAATAAATTTACTCACACACTTACTATCACACACCCATTTATTCATGGAGAATTAATGAAGTTGAAGATATCAACTTAGATTAAAAGGAGGAAAAAGTTTTATTCATGCACCTAAAAGAAAACAAAACATAAAATTTTATATGAAGGAATGAAACAGAGATAGTGGGTCTACGTCGATATAGAACCTTTTCTCTCTCTTTTCTGCAGGATGAAATCACAAACCTGGTATGAGGGCATCGTGGTAGTGCTTGAAGATGCTTTCATTTTCTTTCCAGTCTTTGTTTTTCATACTGCAAAGTTAGACTTTCTTAACTCCTGACAAAGACAACAGTTTGGTTCTACCTGCTATACCCTGCCACAGTCAACAGCTAACTACACAGTTCATTAGATTCCAAATATTATGGATATCTCTATCGCTGCCATTTGCATAGATCGCCATCGACAGCCATCTGAATTCCAAAGGAAACCCGTGACATTCCGTCAGACGGCTTTGCGTGCGGTACAAAATAAGAATTTTATAAACCCTAATCTAACCATTTTCACCCTATTATCTCGACTTATTGAATTCCTTTCGCTATACACCATAGAAATATGAAAACAATAAATCACCCTACAAAATTATTCCGCCATTTAGCCGGACGAATAAACTTAGGGGTTGGGAGGATCTGCAACTACTACTACGTACTGGAACTATCCACCTTTCACCCTATTATCTCGACTTATTGAATTCCTTTCGCTATACACCATAGAAATATGAAAACAATAAATCACCCTACAAAAGTATTCCGCCATTTAGCCGGACGAATAAACTTAGGGGTTGGGAGGATCTGCAACTACTACTACCTACTGGAACTATCCACCTTTTCAGCTCCTATCCGCTCCTCTACATGAATTTTACTTTGTTTAAGTTGGATTTATTGCTGTAGATAGTATCCCTCTATATTACTAAAGTTAATATATATCTTTCTATTTTCTCGATTTTTTATGAAAATAAAATCCTAATGGCATCCCCTTTATATTACTAAATATCTAGGTTTATTTTCTAGACTTTTGGTGAAAATCGCAATCCTCGTTATGGAGACCTGGCAATGTCTTCTGTAAGCAGATATATGAAGCTTATTTACAAAAATTTAAGAACTTTCCGAGTTTCCTCTCACGTTTCCACAGTTAGAAAATGTAGAAGCTAATTGCTGTCAATATCAAAATCAATAGGCAACTTGTGTCCTTTTGTGGTCCATTTGATCCAAGATTCCATGGATATTACCCATTGAATGGCGTCGACTGTCGCGAGATTGAATATGGTAATAAAGAGTTTGCCTTCGGATGTTTGAAAGTCAGAAAGTTATGAATGTTCCTTTGACCGACTGCACACATTATGTTATTCACGTTTAATGCCTCACGTTCCTTGGCCAGTACATTGTCAACGAATACTTTAAATGTGAATTGAATTCTAGATCAGTACATTGTCAGCAAAAGCTTTAAATGTGATTTGAATGCTAGATCAGTGTCGAGGGGTGGAATTTGACGGGCATTGCCCGGCTGATATGCCCGTCAAATACAGTCCATTTTTCCTTATTAGTCTATCAATATTTTTTTGATTTAATGTTTAAAATGGGCATTCGAATTGTAAAAACCATCAAAATTAATATTATTTAAGTTGACTCTATATATATATATATATATAACTGACTTAAATTTAATAATATATATTTAAATTTATGTAATTTTTAATGTATTAGGGTAGAATAATATATATATTTATTTGAATAAAATTAAAATTTATATCAATTAAATAAATTGATTTTTAATGAATTATAAGTTTGATCATTATTTTTTTTTAATATATATATAATCTTATTATTTAAATTTATGATATATATAGTTAGTATTGGTGGTTATTTTAATTAGTTGAGTTCTCATTACTAAAACATATTGTTAATAAAAAGTTAAAAGGCCGATTCTCTTCCTTAATGAAAAATATTGATTAATTTCCTACAAAATATTCTTGAATACAAATACTTCATTTCTCGCTTAAAATATTTGATATATATGTAGAACTAGACTCAAATGACATCAATTGAAATGAGATTAAATGACATCAATTGAAATGAGATTAGTTCATAGACTTTTTTTGAACAAGTGTTATAGGGCAGTGTAATCCCTGCCATTTAAGTGGAATTCAATTAAGAGCAATTCACAATTTTTTTTTTGAAATAAATGTTATAGGATTTTAAGTTTTTAGAAAAATTGCAAATTAAGAAAATTAATTATCTATTAAAAGATACGGAGTGGGTAGTAAACATTACTAAATTGACACATTTATATTTTTACTTCTAAATGTTAATTGATATTTTTTTAAGTACATAAAATTTTAATTTTTTTTAATTGATGTTTTTAAAGACATGTTATTATTATTATGATAATGTATTCATGAGTCCCATATATCATAGTTTGCTTATTAGTTTATAGAATTTAAACTTCAATATTCTCATTATTCCCTCCCAAGTTAATTTGAAAAATATCATTTTGAAATGCAAATTATTTAATGTTTTGTTATTTCCTTTGTAGTATGCAAAGACAATAAATCTTCTTCTAGGAATTTTAAAAGCGCCTTCTTCTCATCGATAATGTTTCTAATTGAGTCATATCACAACACCATCAACTCCACTCGATTTGACCATTGGTCTTCCAATGGCTCTCTCTTGAAAATAGTTGAAATGTTTTGCAAAAAACTCCTTGTAGGAAAGCTACTTAAATTAGATAAAGCAAGTACTCATTAAGCAGGTACTGAACATGTAATGTCCCCAAGAAAACTGTAAATATTTTATTACTGTTGTAAGAAAACAAACTAGACAATATTGTTATTCTCTGTTTAGTTGAATAATATATTATTAATTTTCTGAAGTGAGAAAATGGTTGAGTGATAACATATTTTATAACTTCTCATGAAAGAAGTGGGAAAAGGCGGTTGCCAAGAAAACCCTAACTGCCTCCCCTAATTGGAAACACCCCAAGGGAAAAAGGGGTGAGGGGAGGAAAAATTGTGCTGTAGTGTCAGACAGAAAAGGGGGAAAATGCTAAGTCTCGTGATGACTAGATAGCATTAGCACAGAATGCATAAAATTTGGCTGAAGACAGTAGTCTTGCAGCAGGCTTGGGGGGAGATTTGGTCTTGAAGATGAATCTCAAGGTTGGGAGGATTGACAAGCAAGAACAATGGAAGGTGAATTATGATTGTTGGAATTTATTAATCCGAAGTACAAGTAAGCAACTCTGTTGAAATTAGCTTTGTGAATCCATTGGGTTTGACTTAAACAATGACTAATGATATAGAGGGAGAAAACTCCCGCAATAATAATTATTTTGAGGAAATGGTAGCAGTAGGGTTTTATATTCCAATGTGTGTTATATATGTTTTTCTATTCAACAATTATTAATCTTAGTAGTACCCTAGAATGATATGAAATGTATAGAACATATACTTACTGCAAGCTTAATGGTAGAGAGTGAATAACTAACCAGTTAGGATGCGACAGACAAGCTGGTAAAACTATAAACTGGAAACTGCAAGCGGTCACATGTTTGCTAAAAGTCCAGTGAAAAGACCTAAGTTCTGGAAAAACAACTGAATGAATTTTTTAAGTTAATTCTGTATGAGTTATTATCTTGATTAAGTTGTCAGAATTGTGTATCTAGATGCAAACCTTAATTTAAATCGACAGAGTAGTTTAGTAATATTTCTTTTAATCTAAGGAATCCTTGGCATTATTAAGAACCTGTATATACCTTTGAATCTTAGGAAAAGTTTTGAATTAGGTAAATGAAAAACCAATATATATATGAGAATCAGAAGGAAAACTACCGAAGTTGATAGCATAGAAGTAGAAAGTATTTCTTTTAGCTTGAGCGAAATTATTGTAAGCTCAGCTATTGGAAAGAAAAATGAATCTCATTGGGATTCGACTAGGTAAATTTCCAAGGCTGTAGCGAGAAGTGATAATACAGGCAAAGAACTATTAAACTTAAAAACTTGGAATCATGAAACTGCATATCCAACACAGAGACATAAGACCTAGGAGAGACTAAACATCAACAGTGAAACTATCTTTGAAAAGTTTATGGACATGAGCAGAAGGCTAAGAACCCTGATTCCATGTAAATAATCGCACAATTAAACACAACCCACTTCATGTAGAACAACTAATAAAAGAAATAACGAGTAAACATGAAGTGAAGGGCATTCACACCGTGTAGACAACCTAATGGAAGTACACAGATGAAATGATAATATTTCCAGAGAAACCCATGAACTTTCCAACCAAAATAGGAAATTACTATATAAACATATGAATGAAAATCGTGCTTATACAATCGTATAATAGAAGAATGATAATACAAAATACATTTGAGCAAAAACATTGAAATCATACATATTTATGGAATGAAGGTGCGAAGTAATAACATTAAGGGAATTAAAAGTCCACAGTTCCTTCATGCAAACCATAACTGGTCTTGCCATAATAAATACAACCCAAATACTGGCACAGCATCTGTTTCGAGCCTCAATATTCTTTAACCATGCAATGGACCGAAATGCTTAAATAGTTACAAATCAACCAAAAAAATGGAACCCAACATGAAGTTATAACGGAGCGCTGTGCATAGCTTGACTCAAAGAGTCTCTTATGACTTTTGAGCTAATAAGTATGCCAACGCTTCTGGGTATTACACCCCCAAATAGAGTGAACTCACAAATCGAACAAAAGCCAGACATGGAGCCATTCGAGATTACCCAGGTAACCATTAAGAGCCCAAGCCCAGTATGGGTGGTGGCAAATCCCTTTGAAATGCATCTCAAAGGTGCAGCCCTGTTCCTTCCCCAAACCTGCAGAAGGTTGCAAGAACAGTGAATTAATATAGAAACCCTGTAACAATTCATGAATTAGCTGCAAAAGAGAAACTAGCTGCAAACCTCCACACTTGGGCAACTATAATGAGTTCTTTGAACATGAGCATCAACCCCTCAACCTTGTCTCAGGACGAGCCAACTACATCGAGAGCCATAGTTGCAGGACGAGCCAACCACCAAGGAAGGAGTGTACAACATAGCGTGAAGAGGGAAAGGACGAAATGAGCCATGGAGCCTAACTTGGGAGATGGTATAATACTCTGATCTACACTGAGTCGTTGGATCAAAGTTTGGCGTTCTCCATCATGGATGCAACGAAGGATCCCGAGAGACTTTGACAACACTGCAATGTGCATTAATACAACATGGCAAGGAGTGTAATTGCTGATCAAACCCATGGTGTGATGAGCTTGAGGCAAGCTAAGGTGTCTGAGCTGGAGGATTAAGTCATTTAACATGAGACAGGAAAAGGGACTGTCCGACATATATGGAGAACACTATCATAGCAGACCATTAATAGATGATTGAACTCGGTTGATGCAATAGCCTTTCAGGTTGTTGACCTTAGTTAGGTTCAATTTTTAGTTAGTATCATTTTAACAATTTTTATTGAAGATAGTATATGTGTGTTTTATTGGTGTCATAATTTTTTTTTTAATTATATTCGTGATTGGGGTTATGACATCTGGTATCAGAGCCAAGGTTACAAAACTGTGACCTCTCGCAAATGAATTGTGCAATCAATTGTTGTTCCTTTTGGGTCTTTAACTATTAATGATCTATTAATGTGTCAAGTACAAAGAAACCAGAACTACAACAGTTATAAGAGGATCAGACAGTGAGCTACAAAGGACTATGGCTGGCCTAGGACCTAGAATATTCCCTGAACATAATCCTGAGATATGGGTGCAGTTAGGAGAAGAAGCTCGTAACACAAATTTGACAATACTAGAGACACTTTAGGAACTAAAGAGAGAAATGGCCTATGTACAAGAGGATAATGCAAGATTAACCTTGGAACAGGAGAAAATCATGAAGATCTTGTCTGATAAGCAGAATCAGTGCCAGATAGTGCCTAGTCCTGAATAGGGACGAATGTTTCAAGAATAGGGTTATCACACAGAGCCGGAAAGGACAATAGGAGAGGAAGAAAATCAAGAGGAGAAGTCGGATAATGCCTCTGAGCACCCAACCTCAGAGAGGAAGCGAATAGAATTGCAAGGGGAATTTTGGAAAATAAAATCACCACTCTTCGATGGAGAGCTAGAAGAAGCAGCTGAGGCCTGGCTAATTAACATGAATAAATACTTTCAATTATATGAGTACGATCACAATCTTAAGGTTCGACTAGTTATCTTCCAACTACAAGGGAAGGCCACTTTATGGTGGGAAGAGGTCAAGATTGTACGTGGCGTGAGTGAACAAAGTATAAATTGGGAGAAGTTCCAAAAATATTTAAAGGAAAGATATTTGACGGAGTGATTTTACGATGAGAAAGAAAGGGAATTTCATGACCTGTGGCTTGGACAGCAAACCATGGATGAGTTCATCACTCGATTTACCCCTTTGCTTCGATATGTACCTTATATACATGAGAAAAAGGCTAAGGTACAACGGTTTGTCAGTAGTTTACCTGTGGCAATGAGGGAGAGAGTTGAGTTCGATAACCCAAAAATAATGGATGAAGTTATACGAAAGGCCAGCATATGCTACTAGCAAAGCAAGCAGAAGGGTGAAATTCTAGGCAGGAAATGGGTTGATAAGAAAGGTAATATGATTGGTATAGGAAATAAAGGAAATTGGGGTAGAATTGGCAAGGGATTTTCCAAGGAGAAAAACAACAAAATTTGTCCAAAAACCATATCAGAATTAAGCCACCATCTGAACCAAAAATTAGTCAGCAATCTGGTAGATTTGATAACGAAGGAATGGTAAGACCCCAAGTAAAATTTTAGGGATAGCGGGGGCCACATTATGTTAAAAACTACCCTCATCGTAAAGGCATTGAACATGTTTCACAAATACATGGGGCATCAACGGTAGGCGATGTGGCCCAGAGTATTCCAAAAATTAATGCTGCCCTTGATGACCATCAGGCGGAATACCAGCCGACTATGGTGGAGTTTGAAAGTAAGATTTTTAATTATACCTTATCTATTTTAATTGATCTTAGAGCTACATTAAGTTATGTTAGTCCTAAGATTGTGGAGCATTGTAAATTATAGCTCATTAAATTTAAAAACCCTTGGCTAGTATAGCTGGCAACCGAGGCAAAGAGGCGGGTGTTGGCCGAGGTCAATAACTACCCTCTGGAAATAGCAGGTTAGTCTTTAATGGCAAAGCTAAACATACTTCCCGTTGGATCATATGATGTGTTGATAGGCATGGACTGGTTAGAAAAGTGTTGGTCTATTATAAACTGTAAAAAAAAAAAAAAAAAAAAAAAAAAAAAAAAAAAAAAAAAAAAACTCTCTGCTACAAGGATGAGCTGGGAAAAATGTAGGAGATGCAAGGCATTCCGAGGCCCATGCAGGTTCGGCCAATAACCACTTCTCAACTGGAAAAATGTATCAGAAAAGGGTGTCATGTTTACGCTATTCAGGTTGGATATGCCAACTCAAAGGACAAGACAACCACCTTTAATAGTATTCCTGTTGTTCAAGATTATGCAGATGTATTTCCAGAAGAGATACCCAGGTTGCCACCTAAGAGAGATATATATTTCACAATTGATTTGATGCCAGGAGCAAATCCAGTGTCTCGAGCTCCTTATCGTATGAGCATACCAGAACTTATAGAGCTAAAAACACAATTGTAGGAATTGTTGGATAAAAATTACATTTGCCCCAGTGTGTCGCTTTGGGGAGCCCCCATGCTGTTTGTTAAAAAGAAGGATGACACCCTTCAAATGTGCATGGAATATCGTCAGTTGAATAAGTTAATAGTTAAGAACAAGTACCCTTTACCCCGAATTTACAAAATATTTGACCAGGTAAAAGGGGCAACTGTATTTTCAAAAATTGATCTACAATCGAGATATCACTAGATCAGAATCAGAGGGGAGGATATTGCCAAAATTTCTTTTAGGACTCGCTATGGTCACTATGAGTTTGTGGTATTACCCTTTGGGTTAACTAATGCTCCTGCGACGCTTATGTGTTTGATGAATAGCATATTTCATCGGTATTTAAATAAATTCGTGTTAATATTTATTGATGATATACTGATATATCCTTGGAGTTTGGAGGAACACAAGGAACATCTTAGACTGGTGATGAAAACCCTCTGGGAGCATCAATTGTATGCCAAGTACAACAAGTGTAATTTGTTTAAGGAACAAATTCAGTACTTAGGACATATCATTACTAAGGATGGGATTGCGGTGGACCCCAAAAAGATTATGACCATAAAGGAATGACCAGTACCAAAGGACGTAGCGGATATAAGATATTTTATGGGGTTGGCCGGTTACTATAGATGATTTGTGGAGGGATCTCCAAAGTGGCCTACCCTATCACCTCCCCATAGAAGAAAGGGAAGACTTTTAAATGGACCACAGAATGCCAAAAGAGTTTTGAACAGCTCAAGCATCTACTCATCATAGTTCCTATATTAAGCATAACAGATCCAGCTAAGGACTATGTGGTGTGTACAGATGCGAGTAAGGAAGGGGTAGGAGGAGTATAGATGCAAGAAGGTAAGGTAATCGCCTATGAGTCTAGGAAATTAAAGGAACATGAGCAGAAATATTATGCGTACGATTTAGAGCTGGTATCCATTATTCACACCTTAAATATGTGGCGCCACTACCTGATGGGGAGAAAATTTATGTCAATGATAGATCATCACAACCTGACTAGTTATTTCAGTCAACCTACCTTAAATGCCAGACAGGCACGGTGGGTAAATTTCTTAAGCGGTTTTGATTTCGAGATTCAGCTTCTGAAAGGGAAGGAGAACAGGGTAGCAGATGCTTTAATTCAGAAGGCACATTGTCTTTATGAAATTGCTTGCAGCAGGGTGCAAACTACATTCGATGACATGATAAAAAGGGCAGCAGAACAAGATTTGAAATATCAACAAATAAGACAGCAGGTTCAAAATCCAAACAACAAAGAAAATCAACAAGGGTACACTGTGGATGCTCTTGGCATGCTAAAATGTAAAAACATGCTATATGTGCCCAACCAAAATGACATTAAAAACTTGATTTTCGATGAATTTCACAAAAGACCTTATGCTGGACACCTAGGGTATCAAAAGCTGATTACTGTGCTCCAGAAGGAGTATTATTGGCCTAGTATGAAGAAATATGCAGCAAAGTATTTGACACATTGTCAGGAATGCCAACAAATTAAAATGGAACACCGAAACCCTGCTGGATTATTGCATCCACTACCAATTCTGGAGTGGAAATGGGAAACTATCTCTATGGATTTTATAACAGAATTACCTGAGACAAAAAGAAACAACGATTCCATCATGGTGGTAGTGGACAAATTAAGCAAGTCAACTCATTTTATACCAATCCAATCCATTTACAAAGCTGCACAAATTGCCCACATTTTGATGCAAAACATTTTCAGGCTGCATGGGTTGCCAAAAACTATAATTTCTGACCGTGATGTGAAATTTACTTTAGCCTTTTAGAAAACACTGTTTGAAGGGCTAGGGACTCAATTAAATTTCAATATGGCCTATAATCCTAAAACAAACGGACAAACTGAATGGGTGAATCATGTAGTAGAAGACATGTTGAGGTCATATGTAATGCAACAACCCTATAAATGGGAGGACTATCTACACCTGGTCAAATTTGTGTATAACAACGGATATCATACTTCCCTGTAGATGAGCCCATTTGAAGTTCTGTACGACCGGAAATGTTGCACACCCTGCAGCTGGGGGGGACCAGAGGACAAGATAATGCTAGGACCCGAAATGTTAAAAGAAATGGAAGAAATGGTCAAGAAGGTTCGATCTAACTTGAAGGCAACCCAAGATAAGCAAAAGAATTTCACTGACAAGAAGAGAATTTTTAAGGAATATCAAGTGGGGGATCATGTGTATGTAAGAATTCGAGCAAAAAGGAGTACGTTACAATGGAGTGGGTGTACCAAGCTAGCACCTCAATTTTGTGGACCATTTTAGATTTTAGGAAGGGTTGGTCTAGTGGCATACCAGCTCACCCTATCGACGCATATTTGGGTCCACAATGTTTTCCATGTGTCAGTACTAAAGAGATATGTTTATGATCCTAAGCACATGGTCAGTTGGCAAGATATAAAGGGAAAGTAAAATCCTAAGTAGGCCAATTAATTGTGATGATAAAGGCAAAATTGACTTTAAATTCTATTGTTTCAGGTCGAATTGGAAGGAGAATTATTGGTTGAGCTGATGAATATACTCGAACGGAGAGAAGTCATGCTGCGAAAACAAGCCATCGCCCAGGTTAAAGTGCAATGGCAACACTTTCGGCCGGATGAGGCCACCTGAGAGGATGAATAGCTCTTGAAAGAAGCATATCCACAACTGCTTGAGGTTGAAAAACATCAGGATGATGTTTGCTTTCAGGGGGGGAAATGTAATGTCCGTAGGAAAATTATAAATATTTTATTTACCATTGTAAGAAAACAAATTGGACAATATTGTTATTCTCTGTTTAGTTGAATAATATATTATTAATTTTTTAAAGTGAAAAAATGGTTGAGTGATAACAAATTTTTTAACTTCTTATGAAAGAAGTGGAAGCAAACCCTAACTGCCTCCCCTAACTGGAAACACCCCAAGGGAAAAACGGGTGAGGGGAGAAAAAACCATCTTGTAATGTTAGACGGAAAAGGGGGAAAAATGCTAAGTTTGGTGATAACCAGATAGCATTAGCACATAGTGCATAAAATTTGGCTAAAGACAACAGTCTTGCAGTAGGCTTGGGGGAATATTTGGTCTTGAAGACGAATCTCCAGGTCGGGAGGATTGACAAGCAAGAACATTGGAAGGGTGATTTATGTTCATTGGAATTTATTAATCTGAAGTATAGGTAAGCAACACTGTTGAAATTAGCTTTGTGAACCCATTGTGTTTGACTTAAACAATGATTAATGATATTGAGGGAGCAAGTTCCCACACTAATAATTATTTTGAGGAAATGGTAGCAGTGGGGTTTTATATTCCAATGTGTGTTAAATATGCTTTTCTATTCAGCAATTATTAATCTTAGTAGTACCCTAGAATGATTTGGACTATATAGAACATATACTTACCGCAAGGTTAATGGTAGAGAGTGAATAACTAACCAGTTAGGATGCGACAGACAGGTTGGTAAAACTATAAACTGGAAACTACAAGCGGTCGCATGTTTGCTAAAAGTCCAGCGAAAAGACCTAAGTTCTGGAAAACAACTGAATGGATTTTTAAGTTAATTCTGTGTGAGTTATTATCTTGATTAAGTTGTCGGATTTGTGTATATAGATGCAAACCTTATTTAAACCTACAAAGTAGTTTAGTAAGATTTCTTTTAATCTAAGGAATCCTGGTCATTATTAAGAACCTGTACATACCTGTAAATCTCAAGAAAAGTTCTGAAATAGGTAAATGAAAAACCAATATATATACCATAATCAGAAGGAAAATTGCCGAAGTTGATAGCATAAAAGTAGAAAGTATTTCTTTTAGCATGAGCGAAATTATTGTAAGTTCAGCTATTGGAAAGAAAAACGAATCTCATGAGGAATCGACTGGGCAAATCCCCAAGGCCGTAGACAGAAGCAATAATACAAGCAAAGAACTATTAAACTTAAAAACTTGGAATCATGAAACTACATATGCAACACAGACATATAAGACCCAGGAGAGACTAAACATCAACAATGTAACTATCTTTGAAAAGTTCAGGGACCTGAGCAGATGGCAGAGAACCTTGATTCCATGTACATAATCACAGAATTAAACAGAACCCACTTCATGCAGAACAGCTAATAAAAGAAATAACGAGTAAACATGAAGTGAAGGGCATTCACACCGTGTAAACAACCTAATGGAATTACATAGATGAAATGATAATATTTCCAGAGAAACCGATGAATGTTCCAACTAAAACAGGAAATTACTATACAAACATATGAAGGAAAATCGTGCTTATACAATCATATAACAAGAGAACGATAATACAAAATACATCTGAGGAAAAACATTGAAATGATACATATTTATCGAATGAAGTTGCGAAGTAATAACATTAAGGGAATCAAAAGTCCACAGTTCCTTCATGCAAACCATAACTAGTCTTGCCATAATAAATACAACCCAAATACAGGCACGACCTCTGTTTCGAGCCTCAACTGTTCTTTAACCATGCAATGGACTGAAATGCTTAAATAGTTACAAATCAACCAAAAAAATGGAACCCAACATCAAGTTATAATGGAATGATGCGCACAACTTGACTCAGAGAGTCTCCTATGACTTCAGAGCTTAACAAGTATGCCAACTCTTTTGGGTATTACACCCCTAAACAAAGTGAACTCGCTAATTGAACAAAAGCCAGACAGGGAGTCATTCGAGCTTACCCGGGTAACCATTAAGGGCCCAAGCCCAGTATGGGTGGTGGCAATTCCCTTTGAAATGCATCTTGAAGGCGTGGCCCCATTCCTTCCCCAAACCTACAAAAAGCTGCAAGAACAGTGAATTAGTATATACACCCTATAACAATTCATGAATTAGCTACAAAAGAGAAACCAGTTGCAAACCTCCTCACCTGGGCAATTGTAATGAGTTCTCTGAACATGAGCACGAACCCCTGGACCTCATCTCAAGACGAGCCAGCTGCATCGAGAGCCATAGTTGTAGGACGAGCCAACTGCCAAGGACGGAGAGCAGAGCATAGCACGAAGAGGGAAAGGACGAGATGAGTTGCGGAGCCTCACTTGGGAGATGGTATAACCCTCCGATCTGCATTGCGCTGTTGGATCAAAGTGTGGCATTCTCCACCGTGGATGCAGCCAAGGATCCTGAGGCAAGGGCTAACCAACCTGCTATAGGGCATTAAATGCCCTGGTACATGCATGCTCTATAACAAAATAACACACAACCTTTATTTTTAATTTATGTAGCCATTAAAAACTGTGTGTTATTTTGTTATAGAGCATGCATGTACCAAGGCATTTAATGCCCTATAGCAAGCTGGTTAGCCCTTGCCAGATCCTGAGAGACTCTGACAACACTGTAATGTGCATTAATACAACATGGCAAGGAGTGTAAATGCCGATCAAACCCAAGGTGCGAGCTCGAGGCAAGCTCAAGTGTTCAAGCTAGAGGATTAAGTCATTTAACATGAGACAATAAAAGGGACTGTCCTGCATATACAGAGAACACTATCATAGCAGACCATTAATATATAATTGAACTCGGTTGATGCAATAGCCTTTCGGGTTGTTGACCTTAGTTAGGTTCAAGTTAGTTAGTATCATTTTAACAGTGTTTATTGAAGACAATATATGTGTGTTTTATTGGTGTTATAATAATTTTTTTACTTTTATTCGTGAATGGGGTTATGACAGAACAATTAAGCAGGTACTCAAAGATAATTCAAACATTATTGTACACCGTACATTTATACGCCCGCCCTATAAATGCGTTCCCGAATGTTCTCCGACTGATCTGGTACTACGTACTCCATGTGAGCAGGGTATCCTTCCTCCTCACTTACTGATTTGGGCGTTTTTTTTATGAGTGTGGGAAATTCTTCGACCTTAACGATTTCATCTGTACTTCCCTCTTTGATCTCGAAATTACGAGACCCTGCCATTGTCCTCGGATTGCTCGATGCCATGCAGGTCTGACACTGGCGTATGCTAGCCAATTCTTGCACAGTCCGAAGAGAATTTTTCAGATTAATCAGATAGTTTAAGATTTATTTTCGAACTGAACCAATTAATATGATTCATAGTCATTAACAATTATTCTCTTTTTATATCCATATATTTAAATTTTAATACATGATTATTCATTTTTTTATTTTTTTTTCTTATTTTACCAGTATCAATCTTTTTCCCTTATGTTATATCGCAAGTTAAACCTAACAGCATTCAGTAATTACCAATTTTTTTTGTTATATTGCAAGTTAATCATAACAGCATTAAGTGCTTAACATAACTTGACTATGACTAAGTGAAAGATGTTTATATTGTTTTCCCCCTTAACTTTGATCTTCAAAAAATTCCAGAGTTCGAACTCTGCAAAAGTAAGAAATCATGATGAAATAAACTATAACGAGGATCTCTTATCATAATAAGAAACAAATCTTTGTTCAGCCGAAGAGAGGACTGAATCAACTAGATAAATTTACGTATTTACAAACAACGATTAAAATTTATGACGATTAACGTAAATATCTTCTAGACAAAATTACGGTTTTAATTTTTTCAGCCTGTCCCTGCTGACGTTTCAAAAAATTTATTGGCTGTAAAATACGTTTAAAAAAAAATAAAAAACGTTCTGTGGATCGTTAAATCAAATTCCATGCCTGAGTCCTGCATCTTCATCTTTATAGTCCCGAAATATTTTGATGGCTGATTCTTGAAATATTCTGATCACTAGTTACCGAAATATTTAGTCAAAATTTAATAAAAAAGATACCGGTGCCGTTAATTATTTGGCCAGATATGGATAATTAAATGATTTGTGGTAGTTTAAAAATTATGTTTTTTTGTCTTGAAAATTATAGAAATTTTGGTTATATTTTGAAAAAATTTGGTAGGTATTTTTGTAAATTCAGTTAAAAGTTGTCAAAAATTCATAACTTTTAGGTGCCTTTTCGATAATGTTAATCTATTTCCACCACCAAAAACATGATTCAAACACTGCATGTACAAGATTTTTTGAATTTTGTTTGCCCAGATTCCAGCCACTTTGGTCCATTAAACAATTCCTACGCCTCTATAAACTACTCTTAATTATTTCACCTTGTTCATGTCAATCTGATTACCAAATATTCAGAGAAGATTCTACATTTCATGTCATACTTGCAAAATAGATTTGGCACGGACTCATACATTTGTCATGATATGATATACTTTTTAGATGACTTTACGATAGATTTAAGTTGAGAAGAATTTTATAATTATGTTGATATGCATTTTTATTTTAGAAATTTTAATTTAGTTATGAATGATTATTTCGGGAATAGTAATTTAGGTAGATTATTTTTAGTAAATATATAAATAAAAGGTTCTGATTTGTAAAGTAGTTATATATATTTTTAATTAAAAAGATATTATAGCAATATTTGTTATTTTAAATGATTTTATTTATTTATTTATTTTTGTAAATATTGATAAATTATGATAATGATATATAAATTTAGAACAAACAGTGAGATGAATTTCTATAATTAAGCATCATATGTTATATATTTATTTTGAAATGTATATATGTTTAATTTTTTTAATGTTTTTTTAACAATCTAAAGTGTATAATAAAATAAATATTTTGTTGTTTATGATGTTGGTAGATATTTACAAACCATTTAATTTTTTTTTTCCACACAAAATAACCTTAGTTTTTATTAAATAAATTAATAAAAATTAAGCTAAATAAACATAAACATACCTCGGTATGTATGCAAATGTATGTTCATCATTATGTATAAATAGTATTAGACTAATCTATTTGGGGCTCATAACCACTCTTCCCCAAATAACAAAAAATAAAAAATAGCTCAAACGTGAGAGCAATAGAGTCTACATTATTACAATATACGTATCAAAATAGAGTTGAGTCTAGATTATTACAATATACATATAAAAATAGAGTTGGGTCTCGTAGAACATAAGATAAACTTAAAAACTATGTAAAAATCATATTGTTTTTGTATGGAAATCAGAGAGGTTGTAGAGAGGTTGTCAGACTGCTTATGCACTGGCCTGACGGATCATGAAGTTAGTAGGAATGCCACTGCCAATTCATGTTATTCCCTAAAAATCCTTTTCAAGAGACAAAGTTGATTTGGAAAGATCATCAAATATTTGGTTTAATTCCATGAAACATATGTTGCCATAAGAATTGAGTGAGCATATTTGGATGGAATATAAAGATAATTCTTACATGATTGTATGTAATTTAACTAATTGATCACTAACTTTCAATCCCCAAAGAGTTGTAAGAGAGACACCTTGTTCAATTTCAAATGTTAAGAAGAAACAAAATGTAAGAAGTTGAACAAAGTTATTTGAACCAGCACCCGATCCAAAAGATATCTAAAAGAATATATCAGTTAAAAGATGTAATACAAAGCCACGCTCACAAGTCCCACCCAATTCAACCGATGCCTCATCAAAGTAAGCCCATGGATGAGATCTATTTGGTTGTTCATCGATAAGTTGACGAGCCTTGCGAGCTTCCTTCTCTTGAGGGTAATGACTAAAAATAGGCATAACCTCTGCATCAGTCATCCTAGGGGAAGAGGAGAGATCCAGGAAAATAGATCTGTTGTCAGCAATCCATATGCCCCAACAAATAATTAATGTAAGGTCCCTGAATGTGCAAGAGGATGAGAGTGAAATCCATTGTTTCCATGTGAATTCTATAGAGTGACCCGACCATTCCCCAATTTATGGTTTAGTTTATCTGCATTGTTCCCATATACATCAACCAAAGTTCAATAGCTTCATCCTCTATTTGGCATAACACGTACCAACTTGGGCCAATGGAAAAATGTCTTTATGAAAACTCCCAAGTAGGACCCTTCCCATTCTTAATGCACTACATAAGCAACTTAGAGTTTCAGGGGAAGACCATTCAATTTATATGGACATGTTAGTTTAATAGTTAGAAAATATTAACAATATTTTCTGTTAACTAATTTTATTTTAAAATTTTATATTAGTATAGTTTACTTTTTGCAAATAAAATTTATTTGAAATTTTAAGAAAAGATAAATTAATTCTTATTTATTTTAACTCTAATAGTTTCATTTATGTCAAATGATTGCATCGATGCTTCTAATTTTTCAAAATCCTACCAACCTCATTCTTACTAGATTTATTGCTCAATAGGTAGTTACCCAAATATATTACAAATTTCTAGAAAAACATGGTTAACAAGAAACAAAAGGGCACATAAAACTAGAAAATATCAAGATCGATATACAAACATAAATGATTATGAGTGCGATGAATTTACTGCAGTAGGATGCTTTAGTTTAGAGCCTAATAATAACATAGGCTTGAAGTAATAATGCACATTTTTCTCATGTGGGTTGATATTCCTTCAAATATTCCTAGTTTCTACAATAGGCGCCACTACAACCTTTATAGGTTAGCCAATATATATTTCATATGCAACTAGTTTATTTGTAGATCATTCATGTAGGTGATACTCTTTCTCCTTTCATTGTGTTGATCTCTATTAAGTCAATCCAAAAACACGGTGATGTATCTAAGTTGACTGCCAAAGAAATCCTAAGTAGGGATAGTCTCTTCATTATTAGGAGCATGGGATGGGATAGGGTCAATGACTTCACCTTATCCTAAATCCTCCAATCAAAGTCTTCCATGTTTCACTGTGTCAACCATACCCCTTCTAGCTCTTCCATGCCGATGAAGCATTGTGATCTAGACTGAAAACCAACAAGAACTAGAGAAATAAAGGCTACAAAGCCACCAAAGGTGCCAAAATCACCTGGACGTCCATACCCCCAAGCCACTTTTGAATAACCTTCCACTCTAATAGATATAGACAATACCTAGGAAATAATTCGAAGATTTGGTTGGCTTCTAGATCATGTCCCTCTGGTGGAAAGACATAGAGACCTCCTGAAAACGAATTGAATGAGGAGGATGACTCAAAAAGAAGGTGATTGATCGCGTTTAGCACAAACTAGGCACCCATGACCTCAAATAGAATTAACAAACTCTGAGAGCTAATGGTGAAACCAAAACTAGGAAATAACTAAAATATCCACCAAAAAATCCATGAGAATGACAAAATTCTAAATTAAGTTGACAATGTACTAGACAACAACCAAAGTAGTGATGGTGGCCTAGAGAGGTATTGGGATGACACCTCCCTTGCTCCAAGACCTCACACAAAACAATGAAATTGTAACTTCCAAAACAAGGGACAATGCTGTAGAACTCCCAAATTTTGCAGCAAGGTCCTAGAAAAATGAATTGCTAGAATTGAGACTAATAACAACTAAGAGGTAAAATCAACATGGGTCAAAAATTAGCCATACATTATTATCGGCCTGTGAACCTGATCAAACTCTACGGGCACTAAATTATACAGGAGAATTCCACCAACAACTCATTTTGGCGAATGAACCATTGTTGTGAAAGTTGATGAACCCTTGAGTTGAGATCCCAAATGCATTACAACTAAGAAATGTTAGCATCACTTAGATATCACTATGATTCAACACATGGCCTCTAGTTAACCAGGCCCTCACTTCTTGGTGGCGATCATGAGGAGGGACACGTAATAGTGACTGTTTAACTCTTTTGTTTTCGAATTAAAGTCAGTGGCAAGGTTTTTAGTAAGAGGTTTTAATGTGTTTTATGGTGGTCTTCCAGCCCTTCATACTGGCCTCCAGTTTGCAACCAGGGGTTATCACACTTGCCGAGGGTTTTTGGAATCCATTCCTTCTTTTCTATGGCCTGGTTCGACTCTATGGTTGCTTGGTGCTTTCGCCTGGTTTTTGCGA
Source organism: Pinus taeda (assembly GCA_000404065.3). Classification (NCBI taxonomy): domain Eukaryota; kingdom Viridiplantae; phylum Streptophyta; class Pinopsida; order Pinales; family Pinaceae; genus Pinus; species Pinus taeda. The sequence continues at coordinate 157,993 of APFE031563447.1, forward strand.
TGATTGGCAAATGATGTGCCTTGCTTGTTCTCTGTGGTGCTTTGTTAATGCTCTGCCTCGCTTGTTCTCTGTGGTGGTTTGTTGGCCTCGTGCCTCTGCTCGCTCTCTATGGTGATTCGCTTCTCTATTTTTTGGAGGGTTTCAAGTCGCTTTCCCACCTACAGGTCTATTTGTATCTATCATTTGGATCATACTTCGTCTCTGCTCTGTTTTGTGATGATTGTGCGTTTGATGTTAGGTCTGGTGATAATTCAGCTCTGCAAACACAAGTTCTCGCCTTGCTGCTGCACAGGATGGCTTAGCAAACCCATTCTTAGGTGATATTCTTGTTCTGGTTGCAATTTCTCCTTTCATTTTTGAGTTTCTAATGTTCTGGCTCCTTGGTGAGTGGGAAAAACCCTCTCATGGCATTTCTGTTGGGAGAAACCTTCTGTTGTGGGTCTGAGATTTTTTCCTCCATCGCGAAATTTGACCTCCTCTAGGTAAATCCTCACTACTGTCTTGGTTTGTTGTTCACTATGTTTTGGTGTTGTGGCCCACCCTAATGGCTACCCTAATTTGTGGTGGTGTGCAGGTCCTTCCAAGGGAACGTTGCTCCACGACTTATTCCTTGGGACTGTTCACGGGCTTAGGGAAAACCCAGGTAGGGTCTTTCCATGGCTGTAACTTTCTCTTGCTCACTATGTTGCTTGCTCTGTCTATAATCAGCTATAACCCTTGGTGTTTCAATTCCTCCGTGTATGTGTGTGGTTTTAGAGGTGTTGATACCCTTACTATTTGACTAGTATTTAGCGTGTGAACTGTAATTGTTTTATTGGTTTGCATGGGTTTTAGAACCCTCCACGAATTCAGGGTTATAGATTTTGTACAATGAACTGTTGAATGGGAAACGAAATGAAATATACAATATTGCTTGAATGTTGAATATAAAAGTACCTCGGTTTTTTTTTTTTGAGGAAAAGGAAAAATGTATTGTATATGCTAGTTTACCTTTGTCTGGTTCCTGGTATGAGATGCATTCTGTTACAAGATTCTTGTCGATGCTATTCAGATTCTTAATGAGTCATTTCACTGTGTTGCTTTCATTACGATGCTTGAAACGTTTATGCACAAGGAAGAAAAAACTATCCTGCTTTCATTTATGACAGGTTCTAGAATTGTTAGCTTTTATAAAGGTTCAAAACAATTGTAAAGTGCAGTTTCTGAGCTCTCTCTCCTCTTTGGATGACAGTCCCTCACTAAGCTCTGGTGTTTCTTTCTCAATGCATTATTAGCAATTTCTTTACAGTTGAGGAACTGTTCCTCGGTTACTTTTCAGTTGTTTAACAATTTCTTTACAATTGAGGAACCGCTCCTCAGTTACTTTTCAGTTGTCTAACAGTTTCTTTAAACAAGTTCCTAACTAATCATATCTTGATTTTCTTGCCTAATTTTAAAGAACAATGGTTGAGTAAGCCTTAATTTTAAATGAAACAAGATAAAAAATAAACTCAAAATGTTTTTCTTTCTACCCAACAAAATAAAATAAAAATAAAATAAAATAAAAAACATTTCCCAATTGTCGCCTTTTCACTCAGATGCTCCTACATCAAGCTCTCGGGGTAAATTAAACTCATGGCTCCTGTCCATGAGCTCTTCAATAGAGTACCTAGCACTTTGAATTTGGCCAACATCTAACCAAGAACTATCTTCAATAGGATGAGCCTTCCACTTGACTAGGTATCGCAAATATTCTTTCCTTCGAGTCCGTCTGGCCACCTGGGTGTCTAGGATCTATTCAATCTCTAAAGGATTTGCTGGGGGCATTTTTTTAATCCACGAATCATTCTCATTCTAGGTGTCCCGTGTTTGTCTTTCCAAATTGTCTTCTTCATTTCTGCAATTTAGGGGTACAGATCTGCCACATTGAAAATGGGTGAAATTCCTATACCTAGGGGTAACTACAATTCATAAGCGTTCGCAGAAAACTTCAAAAGAATCCTGCAAGGCCCAAATTTTTTTCCATTTCAAATTGTTGTATTCGCCTTTAGGAAACCTCTCCTTACATAGGTGTGCTAATACCAGGTCTCCTACGTTGAACTATACCTCCCGCCTTTTCAAATCTACTTTCTATTTGTATCCTTGGCTATTGTCTTGTAATTTTAATTTCACCTGTTCATGAAGATTGTTGATTGACTTTGCGAAATATTCCCCATCAACACTCCTGCTCTCCAACTGAAACAAATCCCGTAACTCATGTACTCCACGGGTGTGCATTCCGTATATGATCTGGAAAGGACTACTGCCCATGCTTCTATTGGGCGAATCATTATAAGAAAATTCCGCTTGTGCAAGCACATGATCTCACTGTTGAGAGTTTTCTCCAACCAAATTCCTTAATAGATTTCCCAGACTTTGGTTCACCACTTCGGTTTGGCCATCGATCTACAGGTGATAAGTTGAACTGCAATTTAGTTTGGTGTCTAATTTTTTCCATAAGGTCTACCAAAAATGTCCTGTAAACTTAACGTCTTAGTTTGAAATAATAGACTTCGGCAAGCCATGTAATCTGACTATCTCTATGAATAACAAATGTGCTACATGTGTGGCATCACTGGTTTTCTTGCATGGAATGAAATGTGCCATTTTGGTGAAATGATCCACCACCACCATGATGGAATCGAATCCGTGTTGTGTCTTCGGCAAACCTAAGACAAAGTCTAAACTAACCAAGTCCCATGGTCTATTCGGAATAGGTAAGGGCATACACAATCCTGTGTTTTGGCTATGTCCCTTTTCAAGCTGACACATTTTGCATCTAGTCACAAACCTTTGTACATCTATACGCATCTTCAGCCAATAGTAAAAGTGGCTCAACTAATCCAAAGTCTTGTCTATGCCAAAATGCCTGGCTAAACCTCCATTATTCTTTTCCTGGATTAAGTTCTCTCTCATAGAACATTCTGGAATAAACAACTGCCCTCCTTTGAGCAACAACCCTTCCTGCATATTATAGTCCAACCATGAACTGTTATCCCTCAACAATGGATTTTGGCAAGCTTCATAGGCTTTCTTAAAATCTACAATTGCCTCATACAAGTCTTTAAGATGTTCGAATCCTAATACTTGTATCATGCTTTCGTGTAGGATCAAATTCCTCCTGCTTAATGCATCTGCCACTTTGTTGGATTGACCGTTGATGTGTTTCAACACAAATGTAAAAAATTGTAGGTACTCCACCCACTTCACATGTTTATGGTTCAGCTTATGCTGCTGCATAATATACTGTAATACATAATTGTCTGAAAATAAGACAAATTCATTGGCCAACAGATAATGTCTCCAATGCTTTAGCGCTTGAACCACTGCATAAAATTCCTTGTCATAAGACATGTACTTCTGCCCGCTTTCCTTTATATTCTCACTGAAATAGGCTACTGGCTTGTCCTCTTGGTTGAGTACTGCACCAATGGCTATTCCACTGGCATCACAACGAACTTGAATTTTTTTTTTAAAGTCTGGTAATCTCAAAATTGGTTTTTCAGTAATTTTTCTTTTAAGCAACTGAAAACTCTTCTCTGCTGTTTCTATCCAATGGAAAGGCTGATTTGGCTTCTTAATGGTGTCCACCATGGGTGCACAAATCCCAGTGAAATTTTTAATAAATTTCTGACCAAAACTCGCCAATCCATGGAAACTCCGTACCTCAAAAAATCTTTTGGGAGACGGCCAACTAACTATGGCTGCAACCTTTTTCAGTTCCATTTTTAGTTCATTCTCGGAAATCAAAAATCCCAGATAAATTAACTCTTTCTTGAAAAATGAACATTTCTTCAAATTTATCAGTAGTTTATTTTGCTGCAATTTTTCCAATACATGCTTCACATGTCAAAAATGCTCTTCCTTCGTCATGCTCAATATAAGTATATCATCCAGATATAAAATCACAAATTTACCAATGAATTCCTTCAACATCTCATTCATTAAACACATGAACGTGTTGGGAGCATTTCTCAATCCAAATGGCATAACTAGCCATTCGTATAAACCTTCATTAGTCTTGAAAGTTGTCTTCCACTCGTCACCTTCTCAAATTCTGATTTGATGGTAGCCGCTTTTCAGGTCTATCTTTGAAAAGTATGTTTCTCCACTCAAGCAATCCATCATATCATCCATCCGAGGTAAAGGAAACCTGTACCTGATAGTGATCTTGTTAATGGCCCGGGAATTAGTGCACATTTTCCACTCACCTCCTTTCTTAGGAGCTAAAACAATCAGAACTGCAACTCTACCGAATTAGTACTTTATCCAACAACTCCTGCACCTGCTTCCTGATTTCTTCATTATCCTTCAGACTCATCTGATAAGCAACCTTGTTTGGCAAACTGGCTCCTGGAATAAAATCAATATGGTGACTAATGCTTTGCTTTGGTGGTAATTTGTCCGATAGATCGTCTACCACAATATCACTAAATTCCTGCAACATGTCCTGTATCTCTTTAGGTAAGTCAGTGACTTCAGTATGGATCAATACTGGTTTTGGCCTTCGCACAACTTCATATTTTACCTCATCATCCTCCATTTATCGCAGAAACTCTTTTCTGCCTAACAGTAATGCTTTTGTCCCACTAGTTTCTGTAACATCCTCTTCCTTCATGGGCATTAGCATATGCTTTATCCCATCGTTAAAAAACTTAAAACAATTTGTTTCGCCATCATGGATGACCTTCCTATCATACTACCATGGTCTACCCAGCAGAATATGGCACACATCCATAGGCATGATATCACAAGTTACCTTGTCCTTGTACTTGCCAATGTGAAACTCTACTTTGCACTGCTCATTGACTAGTAGTAGGTGACCTTTCTGTAACCAAGACACCCTATATGTAGTTGGGTGCTTCAACTTCTTCAAACCCAATTTCCCACCATTTCAGTAGCTACTAGATTATCAGTACTTCCATTGTCTTTGATTAATTTGTAGCATTTCCCATGTGACTTGCACACAGTCTGGAATAATGCTTTCCTCTATGTCTGATCAACTACTTCTTTAGCTAGTTTCAATAATACCTTGTTCAACACCAAGGCTTCCATAGTTTCTGGCATATTTTCCACCTCCTGTGGTGGTGCCTCCGCTTCATCAGGTTGAGCGAAATATGCTCCATTCTGCCCAGTTTGTTCATTTTTAGGACATTCAAAGGACCTGTGTCCCCACTTGTGACACTTGTAACAATGATAGGCATTTCCTCTGCCTCTTCCATTACCCCTTCCTCGCTGGTATGACCTTCTTCCTTTGGGGTTAGCTTCCCTTTCGGTCTATCCCAAAGTCTTCGAACTACTGCCCTCTTCATTGTTGTTGGCAGTCCTACCTCTGCCAAAGGTCTGTCCCCGACCTTTGCTAGAACCACATGCTGTTCTGGCATTCTATTTCCTAGAAATCTTTTCCTCTACCTTCAAAGCACTCTCATAAGCTTCCTCTATGGTCTTAGGGGAAAGAATACTAGTTTCCTCTAGGATCTCCATCTGTAGACCATTTACAAACCTCACCATTTTCTCAGGGGTATCTTCAACATAACCAACTCTCAAGTTTTCTTTATAAAATTCTTCAGTATATTCCTTTATGGTCATCATTCTCTACCTCAGGTTCTGTACTTGTCTATAAAGGGAAATTTGATAATATTTAGGCAAAAATTTACTCTTCATCCTAGCAATCATCCTGTCCCATTTTTTAATCAATGGTTTGTTTAGTATCCTCCTTTCTGCCTGTACACTGTCCCACCATAGTGCTGCATGTCCCTTCAACTTGGTGACAAAAAACCTGATCCTCTTGTCTTCGTTGATTTCTTTGTATTCAAAATATTTATCTAGTTCACTTATCCAGTCTAACAATGCCTTTGTGGAAAAATTGCCATCGTAATTACAGAGCTCCAGCCTTGTCTTGCTGCTAGCCAACAAAACTGACCTTAATAGCTTAATCTCTGGTCCTTCGTCATTTGACCCATCCATCATGGCTGTGTTTTCCTCCTCATTGTCATCCCCACCTTTTGGATCTCTACACCTTCTTGCTTCCACTGCTCCAAACATGTAGTTAAAATCCTAATTTCTTCTCGTAACCCTTCATCTGCTACTCTTATGATGGCTCTTCCTCGACCCCTTCTTCATACCTCCATCTTTACTGAGAGAAAGGAACAATCTTCTCTGATACCAAAAATTGGTGGTGATCCCAAGGAGGGACACGTAGCACCGACCATTTAACTCTTTCGTTCTTGAATTAAAGTCAGTGGCAGGGATTTTGGTAAGAGGTTTTAATGTTTTTTATTGTGTTTTTCCCACCCTTCATACTGGCCTCGAGTTTGCAACCATGGGTTATCAAACTTGCCAAGGGTTTTTGGAATCCATTCCTTCTTTGCTGTGGTCTGGTTCGACTCTATGGGTGCTCAGTGCAATGGTTGGAAAACACTGTGCCTTGCTTATTCTCTGTGATGGTTTGTTATTGTTGTGCCTCGCTTTTTCTCCATGGTGGTTTATTGGCGCCATGCCTCTGCTCACTCTCTGTGGTGATTCACTTCTTTGGTTTTTGGAGTGTTTCGGGTTGCTTTCCCACCTGCAGGTCTATTTGTCTCTATCATTTGGCTCATACTTCATCTCTGCTTTGTTTTGTGATGATTGTGTGTTTGATGTTGGGTTTGGTGATGATTCAGCTCTACAAACACAGGTTCTCGCATTTGTGTTGCACAGGACGACTCAGCGAACTCGTTCTCAAGTAATCCTCTTGTTTTGATTACAATTCCTCCTTTCATTTTTGAGGTTCTAATGTTCTGGCTCCTTGGTGAGCAGGAAAAACCCTCTCATGGCATTTCTGTTGGGATAAACCCTATGTTGCGGGTCTCGACTCTCTTCCTCCATCACGGAATTAGACCTCCTCCAGGTAAATCATCACTACTCTCTTGGTTTGTTGTTCACTGTGTTTTGGTGTCGTGGCCCTACATAACAGCTACCCTCCTTTGTGGTGGTTTGCAAGTCCTTCCAGGGGAACGCTATTCCATGGCTTTGTCCTTGGGATTATTCACGGGCTTAGGGAAAACCCAGGTAGGGTCTTTCCTTGGCTGTAACTTTCCCTTGCTCACTCTATTGCTTGCTTTGTCTGTAATCATGTATAACCCTTGGGGTTTTGATTCATCCATGTATGTGTTTGGTTTCAGAGGTGTTCATACCCTCTCTGTTTGACTAGTATTTAGCCTGTGAACTATAATTTATTTTTTTTGGTTTGCATGGGTTTCAGAACCCTCCACGATTTCAAGGTTATAAATTTTGTACAGTGAATTGTTAAATGGGAAAAGAAATGAAATGTATAGGAATGCTTGAATGCTGAATATAAAAGTACCTGGTTTTTTTTTTTGTTGAGGAAAAGGAAAAATGTATTATATATGCTGGTTTAGCTTTGTTTGGTTCTCGGTATGAGATGCATTTTGTTACAAGACTCTTGTCGATGCTATTCAGATTCTTAATAAGTCATTTCACTGTCTTGCTTTCATTACGATGCCTGAAACATTTATGCACAAGGAAAAAAAACTATCTTGCTTTCATTTATGACAGGCTCTAGAATTGTTAGCTTTTATAGAGGTTCAAAACAATTGTAAATTACAATTTCTGAGCTCTCTCTCCTCTCTGGATGGAAGCCCCTCACTGAGCTCTAGTTTTTCTTTTTCAATCCATTATTAGCAGTTTCTTTACAGTTGAGGAACTGTTCCTTAGTTACTTTTCAGTTGTCTAGCAGTTTCTTTAAACAGGTTCCTAACTAATTCTATCTTGATTTGCTTGCCTAATTTTAAAGAACAATGGTTGAGTCAACCTTAATTTTAAATGAAACAAAATAAAACAGAAACTCAAAATGTTTTTCTATCTGTTTAGCAAAATAAAATAAATAAATAAATAAATAACATTTCCCAGCTGTCGTCTTTTCACTCGGATTCTCCTGCGTTACTTCCAGAATGCGAATTGTATCTTGGCTTCACCCCCCTCTACAAAGAAAGAAACAAGATGCGTGGGATTGACACCCTCCTTCATTTTCTTTTCCTGCATTGTTAAACTGAGAAAATTAAGCTTATCTTGCATTCAAATGGATTTAATTTGCATGTCAGTTTGCATGACGTGGTTGTGCCACACAACATAACCTTAATAGCCAAGTCAGTTGGTGGGGAGGGTGGCACCCTCATCGATGACCTCATTCCTTTGTTCATTCACTCCCATTGATCCAATTTACTTTTTTTAGTTACGTTAATATAATTTAATTTTTTAAATTAAAGTTTTAAAAAATATAATAATGTT
>APFE031563447.1:166860-208748 GCA_000404065.3 Pinus taeda
ATATAATATGAATATTTTTTATTATTAAATATAAAGAATACATATTTGAGAAATATCAACTCATTTGATGTTGGAAGACAAGGTATGTGCCCATGGTCTTATATTTCAATGGTGGCATTTGGTATTTTTTTGTGATATGCGACAATGTGTGATGAGCATTTGTGTGGGTGGTTTTCCAACAATTTGTTTGTCGAAATCTCTAACCACGTCTTTCATGAGGGTTGTGGGTTTACATGTAAACTTTTGTCATAACTCCTCTACTAGTACCATTATCAAGGCTACTTTGCGTCCTGGTTAGTGTTGTTGGCCCTTTGAAGAGGAATCTAATTCTTCAAATCTTGATTCTTTCCAAGTTTTGTTAAAGCTTTGTCTAGGTTGACTTTGTGCTTCTTGGTTAGGGAGGGAGATGTTGTTTCCTCTCTCTTGGCTAGTATTCACTCCAAGACTAGAGTCCCACTATGAGTGAAATAAATCCTTTTTGCTTGGAAGTATTTAAATTGGACAAAGTCTGTTAAAAAGTAATGATTAAGAATGATTCAACGATTTCTCTCATTGTAGTATATTTTGGTGGTGCAAAAGGAAAGGGGGAAACCTCAAATTCTAATCCCTTTTCATTTAAAGACACCCTTAAGTTAGGTTCGAGCTTTGATACTTCAAAGGTTGTTTCAGGAAAGAGTTTGTAGTAGAGAATTCATTGGTTAATCCTTCACTTCAATTGGATAAGGTCTCTACTAAGGTCAATATTCTTGATTATCAATGATGTGTGGTTATTTGTTGTTTCAATATATTCTATTCCTTGAATTCTACACTCAAGGCTTGGATCCATTGAAATTGGAGACAAAACCTGGAACTATTATTCTTCTCCAAAGGTTATTTTGTAGTTATTTTCAATGACCTTTTAAATTGACTGAGGGTGCTTGACCAAAGACCCTAGTTTTTGGGTTGTGTAGGCGTTTTAGTTTAGCCATGGTTTATGGAGTTCAACCCCATGTTCATGAGGTATTTATCTACTTTGGTATGGGTAAGGCTCCCAAAATTACCCTTCCAATGGATTCAACTAGGCTTCCTCGAAGTTATTGGAAACACACTAAGTTGTTTCATCAAAATTGATAGTGGAAGATTGTTAAATGGGTTCATCTCTTTCATATGCATTTGAGTGGAATTGGATTTAAGTGAGGGGCTCCCAAACAAAATCAGTCTTAAAAGGGATGGAAACGAGTATCTTCAACCACTGGACTACGAAAGCACTGATTTTAGATGCAAAGTTTGTCAACAACCAAGACATATCCAAAATGCATGCCCTTCCTCAGAAGGGTTGTCGATGCCTGGGAGAAGAGAAAACCCAACCATGGATGGAGGGAACAGAAGGAGACATGCATTGGAAAGAACACACCAAGCCACAAAAGGGACTTCTCGGAGCACCAAAAGAGCACTTTTCACATGTCGTCCTCTTAAGAGCAAGCACAACACCCTGTGGTTTTACCTCATCCTTTTATTAAAGAGAATCCCAAGGAAAAAGTGAATGTAGGGAGTTTCAACCATAATTGTGTCTACAGCCAGTGGAAAGAAGTGCTCACACAAGTCTCACCATTCAAACAGTGACAAAGAGATTTGATGCTTATCTAAGTCGCTTGGGATGGAGCTCTCTTAGGAAAAGGATATTTTATATTTATGCCTAATTGTATGTGATAACTCTATAGGGTGGATAAATATTTGTAGAAGAAAAAGAAAAAAAGAAAAACACTTAAATAATTTTGATGTTTAATATTAAAAAAGATGAAAAATTATATACAATGTATCACTGTGTAATATAATATACTTTTTTCTAATATAATAAAATTTAATTTGAAAAACAAAAACAAATAACATTTAAAAACTATTAATATTTTTTTAATATAAACCATAAATAAAATATTAAAATATCAATTTTATCGATCCTATATGAGATCTATATGCCATAAACAACATAGAATACAAACATTTCAGTGATATGTTATGAGATCTATATGACATAGACAACATAGAACACACACATTTCAATGATATGTGATGAATTTTTTAAATAATCCCTTCGATTGATTACATGAAGTTAAGATATAACCCTTGTTTCTACCTTTATAAATAAGTATAAAAAGTTAGTAAAATTTATTATAATTTTAAAATTATATTTTTCTTAAAATTAAAAGATTTGAGGAAAAATGGTTATGATTAGAAGGATTGGCTCCTTTAGGATTGATATAAAATAGAGTTACCCATGTAATTAAACATTTAATAAATGTAAATTTAAAATATTATCTCTTTCTTTTAGACTAATATGAGGATGTGTTGACGGTGCTAGGCCTGCCAACATGTCAGGGGATCTCCCTGGTAAGAATTCCCAATTAGACCTCAGGCCGTTTGGTGTAGAAGTACTGGCAGTGGGTCGTACGGTAATGCCTTGACCATGATTTTGCATAGATGAAAGTAAGATAATTCTTTTAGTAGTAAGGGTGTGACATATGCAATAAGCCAACGAAGGTGCATGAGAGGTTCTAACAAATGGGGTTGCGATGAGTGCGCCCCTTGGCAACTGTGATAGTAGGGAGTTAAGAAGGGAACGCACGAGCAAAGATGCATCACAACATGGAAGGAAAGTTAGCTAGAAATCCAAAGTGATGGTTAAACCAATAACACATTTCAAAAAGATTCATACATACATACACAGAAATAGCTATACATGCATGCGTAGTAAACAAATACATATATCATTTAGAGTAAATAGATAGTTGAAATACAACACAAAATATGCATGAAATGTGTTGGCTATTGTTATATTAAGAAGTGTAAGTTCCAGTCATACAATACATCCATGTCCAACCACTAGTTCTGACAACGGAACATTACAACCACAACCGCTTGCTCCTCTAAAGAGATGTACTAGCTCTGCACAGTGGAGAATCCAAGGCTTATTACAATACTGTCCAAGCTCTCTCTATGATAGTCCTATTAGAAGCTTGGCTGACCAAAAGCCTTTTACAATGAGTTATGAGGGACTATTTATAGAAAAGGGTGGGGTAACCCTTGACATTCCCCTTTATGACAGTTCATCTACCCTCATGACTCTTCATCTACTCTATGACTGTTACATCTACTATCGACACGTGAACTTACACTTGATAAGATGTTACATTACAATGAACTTATACCCATGTGAGACAAAACGGCTTGAGAAAGCCTTGCTAGACATCACTATGACTTGAACAAATGTTGGAAGGCCAACTCTTCTACATCTTCATTGTGATTAATAGTAGCAAACTGATGCCAGGATCGGTAGCCCGTGATGGTGTCCTTGTGCTCCAAGGTGGCATATTTCTAGAACCTGACTCTTGTTTCCATAACATCTGGGTACACTGCTCGGGCTCCTCTATCCAACTCGTCTGAAAGCATGCACATCATTGTCTTCAATGCAGCTAGACCAACAACATAGTTTTGCATGATTTCTGCACTGATGGGAAAATCTGGGCTGGTGGAAATGCACATTAACTCATCAAAGTATGAGTCAATCTCTAGTCGGACCTCTACCTTTGTCTTCACCTCGGTGACAGTCCTAATAGATGGGATCGCATGTGCATGCACCACAACATTTGTACTCTTGAATACATTTGCATGGGAAGCCTGTAGACTAGTAATGAGCTACATGAGCTCTTCATAGTTCTGGATCTAACTCCGGATCTGTGCCTTCAGCTCAACCATCCTGGGTTTCATCATCTTAGGCAAGTGAAGCAAGGCTCCCTTGTATCTCATTGTCCACATTTTCATGTAATCAACAGCAGCATGCACGATCAACAAGATACATGCTCTTCTAGCACATTGCTGCTACCATCCATTAAGATGGATGACTGCCTTATGCATGGTACCAAACTTGGAATACAACACTTGAATAAATGTGTCAAGGGACAATACTTCATCTAGTATTGCCTTCTTCAGTTCAACTTGGGTGGATGTTGTAACCAACTCTCCTCCTTGCTTGGCTGTCTGTAGCTCCTTAGCCATTCGCTCATTTTCAGTTATTAGAAATCGAACAATTGAGCTAGTGGCTTTGGCATATGCTATAGTGGCATTAACCAAGGCCGTTGGATTTTTGTGCATGTCAGAAAGGATCACTCGTTCCTCATACTGCATAGGAGATGTATGATCCTCCGGAGTTGGTACTCTGTGAGACTGTACAACTCTATGTTAAGACTCATCAAATGAGATGTTGTACATCTCTCCTTCCAGCTGATTTGCATGGATCTCAATGTCTCCTTGGTCACTTGGGACTTGTTCATATTTTGGATGTGGTGAAGCTGGTGGGCCAAACTCATGGTGGTGAGGCATGAGGTCGATGTCCTACTCTAGCTCTTGTTGCTCCATGTCTGTATCCATCCATTCAAGTGCTCACTCTAACTCCTTAGCAAAGTCCTGCTCTTGCGATGGTTCACCCTACTCACTTGATGTCTTCTTCTCTGATGAGTCCACTACCTATATAGGCGTTGTTTCATCCATTTGCACATGTTGCACCCCCTGTTGTACTTGTTGCTACTATGCTTCCCTCTCCTATTTGTATATCTCATGTTCCTTTCATAGTTGCTCCTTCAACTCATGCAACTCGTTCTCTATTTCCTCCATTCTATGTTTCACCCTCTGCCTTTGCGTTATTCTCTTATCATGTTGTTGCCTCTTCACCTCTATAGCCATAGCTTCTTTCTCTACAAGTGGATCTGCTTAGAACTTGCAACTTTTCTCTTCCTTTGTGCAATCGACAATATTTCTCTTGCCCTTGTCGCGCACTGGTATGTTCACCTCTAATGCTGCTACTCCTTCTGGTGCATTCTGGGATGTTGCTTCACTTTGCTTCACTAACCACTCCACAGTGAAGCCAACCTATTCATTGGGTCTAGAGAAACTATAAAAATATGTCCATGGTTCCTCCTCTGCCCAATGAAGTGCCCCATGGATCCATTTGAGTTGTACTCTCGTGTAGTTATCTTTCACAAGACAATGTGGGTCATATGGATTGTAACTTTGGAGGTCGAATGGATACTTCTTCATCTACTCTGCTCTGACATTTGTGTGCTTGAAACTTCGGATCTCATATAACCTAATGCGTAGGGAAAGCGTGGGCCAACGTGCCTTCTTCTTCTGGTGCAGCCTAGCTGTCAATCCTACCGAGATGTGATATACTACGTCCTGCATGATGAGCAAGTCTAAGGCAAACTTCGGTAGAACATGCAGAGGCTTATTCGCACTATACATCCATATGAAGGTGTTGGATGGCGAGGCATACCAATCAACTATGTCTATTCATGCCTCCATTGCTGCCATCGACATGCGGGGTGGATCCTGTCTGAATATCATCTTGTAAACTTGGGTGGAAAAATGATCAGATAGCTATGTTATAACTCCTTTGAAGCTCCATTCATACAACATCTTATAATAAGTGTTCACATCAGTCTTCGCCGATGACCATGCCCACTTTAAGCCCGAGAACTCCTGTCAGGCACAAACTGCATCCAATATGTAGAAAAACATGAATATTTTTGCTTCCATAACTTTGGCCAGTTGTCAAGCCCTCGTTATCTGTTCCTTCAGCTAATGAGCCAACATGGCAGACTAGTTGCATGGTTTTCCCTCTCAGGCCAATGGTCCAGTGCGATCACCCAACTCTGTGGGAAGGTTTCCATGCTTTCTTGATGTAGGTTTTAACCCCGTACAGAAATTAACTACACACGAATTCTAAAAATATAAAATAAACAATATCAAGCGCATAACACATAAAACAAATATACACACAGATTTTCCCCTGGATCCCAAAACCAAGACTACTAGTTTGATTTTTCATTATGTTCCTTTCAATGTTTGAATACATATATATATATCCCAAAGCATCCAATACCTTGGACCAAAAGACATCATGCCAAAAACCATGTGCGAAAACCATCCCAAAAACCATAAGTAGTTCTGCCAACCTAATATAGGGTAAAAAAAAAAAAATCCCTGGGTCACTGCCCCAGACCCTATAGAGAGGAGCTAACCATCCCCCTCAAAACCCCTATGACTCCCCCACTATGCAATCAACACAACAAAGGGGGGGCTCCGCCCCCCCTCTAAACCTCATTTAACTAGGTTGGCTAGTCATGGAAAGAATATAACACAACCCAACATTCTCCCATTTGTTGCTTTCTTTCCATAGGAGAGCTTAGTCATTCATCCAGCCCTGCAATGCCCACTGTTTCTCTACACCAAGAGAACTTCTTAGAGCTCACAGATTTTATCAATTCCTTTACAGTATTCTTCAAAGTGTCCACCTTTGCCAGCAACACCTTTTTGTCTTCTATCATATCCCTCACAAAGTGATACTGAACATCAATGTGCTTTGTCTTTGAATGGTAAGCAGGGTTCTTTTCCAAGAAAATTGCACTTTGGCTGCCATAGTCTATCCTTCTAGTTCCCTGTACGCTTCCTTTCTTGCATGAGTGGATGCCATGTATTCTTCCTCTGTAGTTGATAGTGACCCTACAGATTGTTTCTTACTCATCCAACTAACTCCACCTCCAAACAGGTTAAACACATACCCACTTGTAGATCTTCTCTGATCCAGATCTCTAGCCTAGTCTGCATCAACAAATCCATGAATATCCAAAACTTTGTCTAATCCTGGTCTTTCTTGGCAACGCAAACCATAATCACTGGTGCCACGCATATACCTGAAAACCTGCTTCACTGCTGTCCAATGCTCCTTCCCTAGTTTGGACGTAAACCTGCTCAATACTACCACTGCATGTGCAATATATGGTCTAGTACAGACCATCACATACATTAGGCTACCGACTGCACTAGCATATGGAACACAGGAATGTCCTCTTCCTCATCTTATATCTTGGGACACTGTTCAACAGATAACTTTATACCTACAGGAATAGGAACCTTCACTAGTTTACTATCCTGCATATTAAAGCTTTGCAGTATTGTCTCAACATACTTCCTCTAGTTTAACTAGAGCTTCCTCTTTGCCCAATATCTTTTAATTTCCATGCCCAGAATATAGTTTGCAACACCAAGATCTTCCATGTCGAATTTGGAGGACAACTGGGTCTTCAAATCTTGGATAATATGTTTTCCATTTCCAACTAGAAACATATCATCCACATACAAGACCAGATAAATAACATGGTCACCAATTAATTTAAACTACACAGAGTGATTTGCCTTGCTTCTAGTGAAGCCAAGTCCCCGTATAAATGTATAAATTTTTTTGATACCACATCCTTGGTGATTTTTTTAACCCATACAGAGGCTTCTTTAACTTGCATACCAGTTCTTTCTTACCCTTCACCACAAAGCCTTCAGGTTGCATCATGTAGATCTCCTCTTCTAGATCCCTATGAAGAAATGTTGTCTTCACATCCATCTATTCTACCTCAAAATCTAAAGCAGCAGCAACAGATAAAAGTAATCTAATATAAGCTACCTTAACGACAAGAGAAAAAATATAACCAAAATCAATTCGCGACACCTGGGAATAACCTTTTGCTACCAACTGAGCTTTGTATTTCTCCACCTTTCCTTCTGCATTTGTCTTCTTCTTGAACATGCATTTTCCGCCAATGGATTTCCTTTTCATCAGTAATATATAAAGTTAAATTTGAACAAAAAGTAGACAGACTATACCTTTTTGGTTGTCTTCTTTCTCGAACTGATCTTCTCACAACCAAAGTTTGTGGCTGCTCATCTTCTGATTCCTCTTCTGTTGTAGAGTCCGATTCTTCCTCCTTTAGCTCAAGCTCTATATTTTCAGGCTCCTTTGATGGGACTTCATGTTTAATAACATCTTTCACCTCTCTAAACACCACATCTTGGCTGTACACAACCTTCCTTGTTACTGGGTTCGAAAGCTTATAACCCTTTAAATCATCCTTATAGCTAATAAAGATGCACCTTTCAGATTTACTATCCAAATTTGTTCTTTTCTCCTTTGGAACATGTACATATGCATCACATCCAAATACCCTCAGATGTGAAAGCGAGGGTTTCTTACGAGTTCATACTTCTTGTGGAGTCTTATCTTCCAACACTGATTAAGGTGATCTATTGACAAGGTAACATGCAGTCTCCACTAGCTCTGCCCAAAATTCCCGTCCTAACCCAACACCACTGAGCATGCTTCTTTCCCTTTCCATCAACGTCTTATTCATTCTTTCTGCAACTCCATTTTGCTCAGGTGTGTATGGAGTAGTCTTCTACCATGCTATACCACACTTGTTACATAATTCTTCAAATTCCTTCTTGCAAAACTCTCCACCATTATCTGTCCCCGGCACCTTTATCTTCTTTTTTGTCTGGTTTTCCACCAAAGCCTTAAGTTCTTTATACTTGTCAAAGACTTCAGATTTCTTCTTAAGGAAATATATCCATGTATTCCTTGAGAAGTCATCTATAAATGATACATAGTACATAGAGTTACCCAGTGATGGAACCTTCACAGGTCCAAACACATCACTGTGCACAAGCTCTAATATCTGTTTCTCCCTCTTACCACTAGAGGGGAAACTCACCCGATTCTGCTTCCCATATACACAATTTCACAGAAATCAAAATCCAGAGAGCTATTACTCATACCTTCTACCATACCTTTACCATGAAGTATTCGAAGGCCCTTCTCTCCAATATGTCCAAGCCTTTGATGCCACAGCATGGTCTTCTCTCCAGAGACCACTAGATTTTCTGCTCCACTTTTAGGAACCACAGAACTATTGCACCCATCAACATTAGTGATACCTTGTAGCTTAAATAGAGTTCCAATCCGGACTGCCCACATCAATACCATTACTTCCTGAACCATATTGAAGGTATCCTTCTCAAACAATGTTTTTACACCTGCATAATCCAACTTTCTTACATAAATCAAATTTCTGACCAATGCAGGAATATGCAGAACATCGGGAAGTGTTCTAATCCTTCCACATTGCAAATTCAACTTAAATTTTCTATGGCCAATGATTTTAGCATTTGTGTCATCCCCTAAGAAGACATCACCACCACCATATCTCTCATACTTGTAGAACTAGTCTATATGGGGAGTGAAGTGAAAGCATGCACCTAAGTCAATCAACCATGCCTCATGATCTACATGTGTACTTGAAGAAGCCAAGTAAACATCCCCACCTTCATTTGAGGTGGTTTACACCTCTGCAGAGGGAGAATCATCAGTTCCCTTTCCTTTGTCAGGAGCTTTAGATTTACAGTCCCTTTAGTAGTTCCTTTCCTTTCCGCATTTCAAGCACACCTTTACAGGTTTTCCTGGAGATTTAGATCTCCCTCTAGATTTAGATCTCCCACTTGATGAATTATTTTTGTTTCTGTTATGGGAATTTCCTAGTACAGAGAAGGCATCACCATTCTGGCTCTCTATCTTTTTCAGTCTCATCTCCTCCGTCAGTAAGGATGAGACTATTTCATCAAACTGCGAGGTAGTTGCATTGCTACCTATTGCAATAAATAGACTATCCCATGAATCTGGTAGAGAACACAACAAATTGATGCACTTATCTTCATCTTAAATTTTAATATCAACAGATAATAACTGACTTACCACAGTATTAAATGCGTTGATATGCTCTGTCACCTAGTCTCCATCTTTCATCCTCAAACTATACAACTTTTTCCATAGGAATAATTTATTCACCAGAGACTTAGATTAGTACAAAGTCCTTAACTTGTCCCACAAAGCCTTTGCCGTAGCTTCCCCTGATACATTCAACAAGATTGAATCTAAGACACACAATTGTATTGTGCTCTTTGCCTTCCGATCCAATTTCTTCCATTCTACATTGGACACTTCCGTTGGTTTAGTACTCGAATCTACCATGATCCAATGATATTTATCCACCAACAGATCCTCCATATTGAGTTTCCACAACTCAAAACTATGACCATTAAATTTCTCGATATCTATCTTTCCATTGCTCACCATCTTCTTTCACCACCAGAATCGATCTTGCAGATCTCCCACTGAAAAATGTCTACCACATGCTTGAGTGAAACCCCTCAGCAACAAAGGTGTCCCCTTGAAGACAAAACAACTCTGATATCAAATGTAGGTTTTAACCCTATACAAAAATTAACTACATACGAATTCTAAAAATATAAAATAAAAAATAGCGAGAGCATAATGCATAAAACAAATATACACAAAGATTTTCCCCTGGATCCAAAAATTGGGACTACCCATTTTATTTTTCATTATGTTCCTTTCATTGTTACAATATATATATATATATATATATATATATATATATATTATATATATATATATATATATATATATATATATATAATATGTTGAAGCATCCAATACCATGGACCGAAAACCATCCTGCCCCAAACCATGTGCAAAAACCATGCACAAAACCATAGGTAGGTCTTCCCACCTAATATAGGGTCCAAAAAAAATTCGCCGAGGTGCTGCCCTGAACCCCATACAAGGGGGCTCATTGCACCCCTCAAACCCCTTGTGACATGCCCCCTACGCAATTGTTGGATCGAATGGGGGGCTCCACCCCCCCTCTAACCCCCTAGTTAACTAGGCTGGCTACTAATGGAAAGAATATAACACAACCCAACATTCTTGGCCATACAATGACATGCAAAGATGACCAAGTATTGATATGCCTTCCGCAGTATCTTCGTCTTGTAGATCTGGTTGGGTGTCATCCTGAATCTGACTGGCTCCTTTACCCAGTTCTTCAAAATGTCTCTCGAGTTGGCATTGTTGTTGGGTAAGCTGGAAGGAGTCTCCACGATAGTCACAGGCTCTGACATCTAATACATCTCATCATAATCCTCTGCCCTGAAGGTTTCAATCTTCATCCTACTGACATTGCCCAAGGTCATCGTCTCGGGATCAGTGTGCGAGATGATCCAGTGTATCATGTCTAGGCATGGGAACACAAGGTACTTGCATGCAATTCGATACAAGCTGGACTTGTGAATTTTCACATATACCTGGCAGTCTTCGAGGTCTTCCCCAAATGTGCTTGTAAACGAATCATTGACCTCTTACCATTTCATCTTGATGTCCTTGTTTAGAATCAAATTGGTATCTTCATAGATCGGTAGACTTGTGGACACTCGCTCAATCGTTGCTCCAGTTGCACTTCCATCAGTGTCCTTTGATCCTACTCTCTTGGAGGCCATTGATCCTAAACTGTCAAGAGGCAAACGAACAACTACTAGATCCGGGGACAAAGCGACATGCACAGCAAGAAATTTGTCAGTGAAAACAAAAGAAAATTTTGAATGACATAACACATACATACGGATTGATAAGCAAATATTGCACAATTTATTTTGGGAGGTTGTGTGACTGCCTGCCAGAACTGCACAAAAGGAAGTCTCGGCTATTTGGGAGGCATGACTAATTGTTGGAATTGTGTAATGTGTAATCCACGCTAACTACTGACTGTTGGAATTGTGCAATGCGCAATTACAACTGGAAATGACTCCAGGCTCAGTGACTGCATTGTGCAATTTTTTGGGCCAACAACTATTGTCCCTCATAATTGCGTAAAGTAGGCTTGGGGAACAATTGTTCCATAGAAATGCACATACCTAGAAGGGAAGGCAGAGCCTTCCCTCTCAGGATTGCATAATGTTGTCTTAGTGAGGCAGAGTCTAGGACAAGGTTGCTTAGACCCGCCGACGGGCAACTGAATGAAAATGTGAAAGTGAATGCATAGTGATATTATGTGTAAGAAGAAGAAAATGATCGTGCATGCAAGCAGTGAATGAAGATTCAGAAAATGGAACAACATGCATGTGGGTGAAGCGAGTCACCGAATCAATGACCATTCATGTAAAACAGTTTCACGCATGCAACATCAGTGAGATAAAAAAAAAAACCAAAACAGTTCTAATACAAGCTATTATGCTTGTAAATGACATCAAGCATTCAAATAAATCAAGTAAAAAACACTCACACAAGTGAAAACACAAAAAGTGACAGAAATGATGTAAAAGACAAGTTAAGACCACTTACTTGTGAATAGCTAAGTTGGATGTGTTGAAGAGTCCTGGATGTGCAGTGGGGTGTTAGAGCTCCAAGATTGATGTGAACAAATGAGCTTTGAAGCATCGAATAAATAAGTTGGAGCTCATGACGCGCATGTCACAAATATAGGAAAAAGCAACACTTAGAGGAAAGATTCTAAAACGATCCTTGCATGTAACCTTCAGCTGTTAAAAATAGATCCCTAAAATCTAGGGATGATTTTTGCATGTTTCTTTTTCTATTCCGGGAAAAAGAAACCCATTCATCCAAGTCAAGTTTCCTTGGTCCCGGTGGAACTGGTTAAACAAACTGCACATGCAAGAGCCTGCTCAATTGCTGGGAGAAAATGCGCATTTCTGGAAGGGAGCTGGGCTGACTGCCTAGGAGATTTGTGCAAATTCTGGGTAGAGCAGCTGACTGCTGCCCAGGATTATGCAATTTCTGGGCAGAGCAATTGATTGTTGCCTAGGATCGCTTGACTAGCAGAATTGCACAATTCTAGAGCCCAACAAGCTCCAAGACATAATTGCGCAATTTTTGGAGGGAAGGTTGGTTGCCCTCTAGAGTTGTGCAATTTCTTGAGAGAGCTGCTTAGCCTGCAGTTGGACCAGGTCTCGAGCAACAACCTATGAGGGTACTGCATCAAGCTTTGATAGACATGCTACCTTTCTGTAAGAAAATCATTGAAGCTTGTGTACTTGACAAAGTAAGACATGTTGCTGTGAAGGGTTGGTAGGGAGGCTACAAAATGAAGCTAAGGCAAAAATTTTGAGGGTGGTTGTAGCTGTGACAATAGGATGTTAACGGATGGAAATCCAAAGCCTCCTTGCATTAAAAAAATGTTCTTATTAAAAAATGATCTTATGTTGATTGATTTTAAAAAAGAAACTATTCAATAGAATTGTATTCTAATGAAATACCTTTTCTTTATTTAAAAGAAAAAAATATTATTTTTTTAAAAATATATATTTAGATGAGAAATTCCTAAGTTCTGAATTTGCAGAGTATGGTGATTCACATTTTGTCATTATGTTTACGCATCGAGCCCATGGGAGGTTGACTTGGCATCACAATACTATCTATGGTTGTGAGCGGATTTCACGATTGAATCTCCCATTCATTTGCTAAAGCCACATTCATTCGTAAGACGGGGTTTTTTCAAAAAATTCTAAACTTTTTATGATTTTATATTTTTGTTGCTTTTTAACATCAAAATAAAAATTGAAAGACAATTTTTATTAATTTGGTTAATCTTAAAAGAGCATTGCATTTTTAGCAAGTATGAAGTGAAACCAAGTAAGCAAGTTAAGTTACCGTGACATAAAATGAAGAGAAAAACATAATTACACATTCAAAAAAAATATCATATATATTTATTAATGAGGCAATGGTTACATATATAGGAATAGATTATTGACTAGATTTGTTAGAAGTGGAAATGATTAACTAAACTAACTAATCTAGAAACCTACAATAATTACCAACTTATAACACATATGTAGGCATTAATTCTAAGCCCCTCCCTTAATGCTTACATTACAAATATTAAAATCACAAATTACAATAATGCAATAACAATACTTATATTTGTTTGATCTAATCTTTATTAGTGCTTCTACCCACTCAGAAGTCTCAAGACTATGTTCTTTCTTTACCACAACTTCGAGCTTCCCACTCAAGTCATTTAAGATACAGCTGCTTCTAACCATCATTGACTTACTTGTAGAATTAGAAATATTGACATACTCGGTTCTTCAAGGATTTCGCAAAAAAAAAACATTCAAGTAACTGAATCACTCCATGGACATACCTCCATCTACTGAATACAAGACCTTTAGTTGTATTCCCCAATTATCTAGGAAAATAATCTAGATACAGAATGTATTTAGAATTCAATCACATAATGTGACCTCTTAAACACACCAATAAAATAAGTTGTAAGCTTATGTTCCTATCTCCACACAATGTCACCAGCTTACACCAAACTGTAAACATAATCAAATCAGTGGTGCATTCTTGTGTCATAGTATGCATCAAGAACCACTAATTTGAATTATGCTACTTTGTTCTATAATTTTGGTCTTTGTAATTCATTACAAATAAAAAGATTATAGAAACAATCGTGAACTCTGCACACACTCAATAAAAGTCAAACTCACACCACATAATAAATCTGGATATAGCTGCTGCAAAACTTGCTAAGTGTGCCTCATGTGCCAGCATAATCAAAATGAATTTTTTCATTGGGATGTGGCTCTATTAGTGATCTTATGACTGGCGGCTAATTCAACTTTCACGCAACTATCTTATAGTCATATCTACATACAAAAGCAACTTATCGAGTCAAAAGACCTAGGATGTATGATATCACACCTCTCTAACTTGATCACAATCTGGCATTATGACTACCTCCTAGAACAACTTTCTTAAATCATGCCTACACATACTCACACAACTAATAGATCCAGGAGAGTAGCAATACATGTTCACTTAGGTTCGTCCACAAGCGCTTATAACTCATCAAACCATCTGATTAGATTAACATCACATTCATGACCTTATTCAAATCGCTTCTTGTGCACATTGTTATCCATAATGATTTGCATTGCTCGTAGAACATGTCATAATAACCTAGTGTGGATTTTCAGCTTAGATCTCTCTCTTATAAGATTCATTCATGCATCACTCGTAATAGCACAAACAAATGGACAAGATGGTCACTTACAACAAACAGTAGATCACACATAGTAATTGCTCAAATAACAATCATGATTCCATGCAACTTCCTTGCCTGCTAATCTTCCTTTGGCAATAGGTCATGGCAATTTAGCAATCACGGGGTAATTTCTTAACACACACGTAGCTGCAATGCACCATTCTCCATCAACTATAGCAATATCAATCTGGCAAATTACTAGTCTGTGAACAATACTATGAAGATCATATTTGTCTTCATTAGCGATGAAGATAATTGCAACACCTAACCGTAACTGCAATGGTGGATTTGACAATGTCACGTGCTATGGTTTCACTCACATGACAATGATTCACAATAGTAGTAGTTCAATAGTTTATAGTTGGTACAACACCACATAACTATACACAAAAATATTCACAAATGCAAGATACCTACTCTAATCTAAAGAAATTTACCATCACACACTCATTTATTCATGAATAATCAATTATCATAGTTCTCGTATCTCCCTGTCTCTCCCATGAGGGAGTTAAGCTAGAACATGCTCTGATACCAACTTACAAAAATGAGAGAGTAAAACATAATTACATAACAAACACAAGTCTCAATGTATACTTATTGATCTACACACTAAACACAAATCTTACCATATATTTATTGATGGGACAATGGTTACATATATAGGAATAGACCACCGACTATTTATTAATCTACACTCTAAACACAAATCTTACCATATATTTATGATGGGACAATGATTACATATATAAGAATAGATTAGTAACTAGATTCCAGAAAAACAGATTTGATTAACTTAAAAATAACTCAACTAAAAACTCATTTAAAGGATCCATAAAAGTAGATTTGATTAACTTAAAAATAACTCAACTAGAAACTCATTTAGAGAAAATACTTTCTAAATACTTTGGGTTTCGAGTAGTGGCACCCCATATTGGTTCATGATCTAGAGTGTCCTCTTCCCTTTGTAAAACACCAGCTCTTTCTTCAACACCAGCTCTTTCTTGGTGTAACAAGAGACTTTTATGCGAATCATCAGTTTGGGGCATGAAGCTTTCCATCACCCAGATGTTGCAACTCCATTATTTCCATCTCATACACCTATACTTTCTATGTCTCTGCAAGTAAAATAACCACTCATTCTGTCCAGTACAAGCCACAACTGTGAAGTTGAGATATAAACTAAGATTAAAAGGAGAAGAAATTTCATTCATGCACCAAAAGGAAAACAAAACTTGAAATTTTATACGAAGGAATTAAAGATATGGGTCTACGTCAAAGCTTAAATTTTTTTATGAAGGAATTAAAAAGAGGTAGTGTGTCTACGTCTATTTAGAACCTGGAAGCTCCGAAGATTCGTATATAGAGATAGCTATAATCAGCTCAATGTTAAAGTGCTTCCCCTCCACTTCTTTGCGAAGATATAAGGCCATTTTTTTTTTTTATTATTATTATCTCTTTTTTGAAGGATGAAACCACAAGCCTGGTATGAGGACATCCTGGTCGTGCTTGAAGATGCTTTCATTTGCTTTCCAGTGTTTGTTTTTCATGCTGCAAAGTTAGTCTTTCTTAACTCCTGACAAAGACAACAATTTGGTTCTACGTGCTATACCCTGCCACAGTCAACAGCTAACGACACAGCTCATTATATTCCAAATATTCTGGATATCTCTGTCCCTGCAATTTGCATACACGGGTGGGACTACTGCAATTCGACAGCTATCTGAATTCCAAAGAAACCCGTGCCATGCCGTCAGAAGGCTTTGCGTGCGGGACAAAATAAGCATTCGGCAAACCCTAATCTAACTAACCAACCATTTTCACCTACTCCCCTAGAATATGAAAAGAATTTCCACCATTTAGCTGGACGAATGAACTTAAGGATTGGGAGGATACTACTACGTACTGGATTGATCCACCTTCAGCTCCCTTCCGCTCCTCTACATGAATTTTACTTTGTCTAACTTGCATTTATTGCTGTAGATAGCATCCCTCTATATTACTAAAGTTAATATATAACTTTCTATTTTCTCGACTTTTTATCAAAATAAAATCCCAATGACATCCCTCTATATCACTAAATATCTAGGTTTCAATTCTAGACTTTTGGCGAAAATCGCAATCCTTGTTATGGAAACCTGGTAATGCCTTATGTAAGGATATATATGAAGCTTATTTACAAAAATTCAATAACTTTCCGAGTTTACTATCCTGTTTGGACAGTTACAGTCGGTCCGCAAGTTAAGAAATGTAGAACCTAATTGCTGTCAATATCAAGCTCACGTCGAAGATTGTGTCCTTTTGTGGTCCATTTGTTGCAAGATTCCAAGAATATTACCCATTAAACGGCGTGGACTGTTGCCAGATGGAATATGGCGATCAAAAGTTTGCCTTCGCAGGTTTGAAAGTCAGAAAGTTATGAATGGAGTTGTCTATAATGCGACTTTTTGAAAGCTTTTCTGGTGAGTTTTTCCGGTCAAAATCCGGCAGCGATTTATTGGAATCTCAAGTTTGATAGCTAGTTTCTGCACAATCAAAGCGTCCCAGAGGTTTTTCACGGTGCTGGATCCAAATATGCAAGTCAAAAACCCATTTTAACTGTAACAAATCAAGATTTAACCTCAATTTCTTCCGCCAGATTCCGTCACCGGAATCTCCAAAAAATCGCATTATAAACAACTCCGTTCTGAATGTTCCTTTGACCGACTGCACACATTGTGTTATTGACGTTTAATGCCTCACGCTCCTTGTCAGCAAAAGCTTTAAATACCAATTGAACTTTAGATCAGTATCGTCAGGAATAGAATTTAACGGGCATTGCCCGGATGATATGACCGTCAAACACACTCAATTTTTTCTTTAATTTCTATCAATATATTTTCGTTTTAACGATTAAAAATGCGCATTCAAATCGTAAAATCCATCAAAATTTAATTGGGGTTTCAGATTTGAAGTTCCTACCCATCTTTTGTATCAACAAATCAATTTTACATATTAGGATTATTCACTCTACACCAATAAATTCAATATTATATAAGTCGACAAAATATATAATTTAAATCTACGTAATTTTTAATGTGTTATTGTAAAATATATATTATTTATTTTATAAAATATTAAAAATATATAATTTAAGTATTAGATAAATTGATTTTTAATGAATTTATAAATTTGTATTTTTTTAAAATATCATATATATATGTAAATTATATATCAAAAATTATTTTATTATATAATTTTATTATATTAAATTTCATATACTTTTATTATATTAAATCTCATATATATATAGTTAGTCTCTATGGTTAGTCCAATTGGTCCAGTCATTGTTAATGGAAGGTTACTATGCCAATTTTCCAGGGCTCTCGTAGTTAGGTTTTGCTAATAAATTGACAAACAAAATGAAAAATATTGATAAATTTCCTACAAAATATCCTTAAATACAACTTCATTTCTTACTTAAAATATTTGATATCTATGTAGAACTACTACGACCACATTAAAAATATCAATGTGCTTGATATAGCCAAAGGCTTTGTAATTATATAAAAAAACTATTGCAACACTAAGAAAGCCTTACCAATGTACACATTTACCTGATCAACCATGCATAAAAAGGTTATGGATCAACTTTAATTTGAGGAAAAAAATAGAATTACACATCTTATTGTAAAATGGACCATTTTCCTAAATAAAATTTTCTTATATATTAATTTCTCCATCTAATTAGAATATGAACTTATTAGAATTAGAATAATCTCAAATCCCTAGGAAATTTATGGGCCGGAAACCATGTTGCATGAATCTAGTCTAATTTGAGAAAAAAAATACACATCTCATCATAAAATGAACCATTTTTCTTAATAAAATTTCCTTATATATTAATTTCCTCATCTAATTAGAATATGAACTTATTAGAATTGGAATAATCTCAAATCCTTAGGAAATTGGTGGGGAGGGACCACCTGACACAAATCTAATTTTTAAAATTTATTAAAAGTCAATGCAACCTAACAAACTTTGTAACACACTACATCCTCATTAAGACTAATCATATGCTGAGCATATTCCGTTGAGAATCAATCTACGCCCTCAATTAAAAAAATTCAACAGATCCTCATCCATTTTAAGTTGAAATAAGAAGCCTTCGACAACTAGGCTCAAATGACATCACTTAAGTGGCTCTTAAGCTTTTAGAAAAATTGCAAATTGATATATGAAATAGAAAAAATAATTGTCTACTAAGGGATATGGACTTGCATAAATTTTGGTGGGTAGTAACCACTACTAAGTTGACAGGTAGTAACCACTACTAAGTTGGCACATTTATACTTTTACTCCTACATATTAAATAATTGAAGAAAACATAAATAGGGGATATGGAATTGCATAAATTTTGGTGGGTAGTAACCACTACTAAGTTGATAGGTAGTAACCACTGCTAAGTTGAGACATTTATAATTTTACTCTTACATGTTAAAGAATTGAAGAAGACATAAATAATAGAAGGTAGTACCTCTCCGTAGGTATATTTATTTCTATCATGTTTCTATTCATTTTTTATGCAAATATTTGCTTGAAATATGGTGAGTTGTAACTGAATGAGTATGAGCTAATATCAATATATGTAATTATGAAACTTAAAAATAAAAAAACTATTGTAAAACTATTTAAAAATAATAGCATAAATATTTAAAAATCATGAAATAAATATTGCAACTAGATTAAATTATGATAAAAAATATAAGGTAGTTATCCATATAACACAAAAGCTAACAATTTTGTATTATAATACTAAATAAAATTGATTTAAAAAAATATATATATATACACATAAAAAAGTGAAATACAATTTAATTTAATATGTAAAGAGATTTATATAAAATATTCTTCCACAAAACAATGAGACAAATCTTTCACTCTAGCTAAAGTAAAGAATTTTTGAAAAAAAAATTAAAAAATAAAGGAAGTAAAACAGAATTTAAGTTGCGCGTCCTTATCACAGTATTAAAATATATGTGATTCTCACACTAACATTATAATGTAATGGTGTAAGAACTTAATAGCATTGGATATTCCCATATTTGTTTCAACCTCAGTTTGAGATGTTATAAAAAGCGGTAATTGTCAGATTATAAAAGAGGTAATTGTCAAGAGGTGGAGGTAATTGTCAAGAGGGTGTCTGGGGTTAACCTCAAATAACTTATTCGATGTACAACTAGCAACTTGAAGCCAATTATGACTATGTGAAATTGGAAATCATGAAAACTTAATACCATGGACAAGAAAAATGAGGCACCAAGTCGTGACAATGAAAGCCAATGAAAACCAATATGGTCAAGCTTAGCAAACACGCCCTGAAAGAGAAATAGGCAATTGGACACAATATGGAAAAATAAAACCATGAATTGATTTGATTCAATTAAATATGGTGAAAATAAAGAGCTTTATTGGAATAGTTACATAATATATAATTATAACTATATCGATATGTGTATTTATTGTAGAGTAGAAGTTACAAAATTTTAATTTAATATGAGGCATATTTATATTAGCAATAAGAGTTATCTGTTGGAATTAATTCTTACATTCTATATTTGAGAGATTGGTTTGTGATGGTTGAGAAATTTTCTCAACCACTCTCTCTAAATTATGAATAAGTTGGATCTCAAAAACTCTATTTAATAGAGTGATCTGAATGTAATTTGTGTGTGGGTGTGTTTGCACATACACCATTTGTGCATAATATATAATTGTATTTCTGTGATTGTGTGAATCACCCTGTTTTTATCGTGGTATCAGAGCATAGGATCAGAGGCCTGTGTATTGTAAGTCTAGATCCTTGAAATATTGTGATTGAGTTACTTTAGCTGCTTTTATCAGGTCAAGGTCACTGCCGATTTCTGGGAGGCTGCGGTCCGTTTTGGAAATCTTACAGCTGAGCGATTGGTCGACATGGTTCCAACGATCGAAGCTTCGCGGGAAGATATTGCGAGTTTCTATGATTGCCCAATCCCGGAAGGGATTATTGTAAGAACTTCGCCTTCATGATGATGGTAGACGTCTGCTTTAATCTATACTTCTTTTTGGTAGGATACAGTCAGGAGAACGCTGTCGATATAAAGTGTGAAATTCTCAAGTTGGAAAACCAGATCCCATTATCTGTTCTGGCCAGCGTGTGGAGACGAACATCAGTAGAGTTATTAATAGGTTGGGCATTCGATACATATTTTTCCCCGTTTGAAATACAGGTGCCTTCGCTTCAAAACGAGGAGCCCCATTTGCCGTTTCACTATTCCTGTCTATCCAACCCATGCGGCTCAAAAAGGAGCTGCTTACCGTCGATGGCACGAGATTTCACGCAAACGTTTTGCCACCAAAGGAAACTCTTCTTCAAATCATGTGCGATTTTCTCCAAGTGCACCTTGTTGAAAACTTGTGTAGGATTTTCTTTTTATCCCCTCATAAACGGAACGCTTTTCCCATCAACGGATACACCGCTAGCGATTTAGCGAGAGCCGGAATAAAGTTCAATTTGGTCACCAGATCGTTTGGCCATATTTGGCTCGACAGGACTTCTGGAAGCGGATTCAAATCACTGCGGACATACAACTCAGGCTATTTCAGTGCTGCTATTAAGCTGCACTCTGACTATACTGCAGCAGTTAACACTGCATTTTATGTAATTCCGGAATCTACTAAACTCTTTTAAAATAACCAGCAGTTCAACTATGTGTCTGATTCCAGTATTTAAAGATCAAGTAGTAGTAAGGCTCAATATGGATGGTTGTCCAGAGAGTATGGCAGTTGCGGATTTAGGGAAGGATCCCTCATTAGTGGTAGATGTGGAAGTGGTTGCCTAATGAGGTTATGCGACAGATTGGGATGCTATCTAGTAATTGACTTCGGGAGATCCTTGATTCAGGAGTTGAGAAAGGAACTCGGGAATCCAACTTGCCAACTACACCTTTCCGAGGGTTACGAGGCAACTTGATGGAGCATCTACTCACAAGCTTGATTATTTTGTTATTTTGATGTAATGTAATCATTAAGGGGGGATGTTGGAATTAATGCTCACATTCCACATTTAAGGAGTTGGTTTGTGATGGTTGAGAAATTCTCTCAACCTCTCTATCTAAATTAGGAATAAGTTGGATCTCAAAAACTCTATTTAATAGAGTGATCCTAATGTAATCTGTGTGTGAGTGTGTTTACACATGCACCAATTGTGCATAATATAATTGTGTTTCTGTAATTGTGTGTGACTTTAGCTGTTTTTATCACTATCCGGCTTGTCTGCACAATTCTCCTAGCTAGTGGAGTGGGCAAGGTCTGCAACTTCTGCGAAAATTTTGAGGGGAATGAGTCTTGGGGTGGTTTCCGGGTCAAATCCTCTGATCAACCAACTTGAAGGCTAATTGATACGCTTGTGACAGCGCAACTTGAAATGACTTGCTTGATGCTTCTACGTTGTTTTGGGTGATAATCGATTGATTTGATGTTGAGGTGATGGTCCGGCTGTCAGAGGGGAGTCCGATCGTTGAAACTTCAGCAAAATGACTAAGTGTGTGAATGAGTGAAAGATGCACATGTGATCTTGCAAACGCACACCAACATGATTTGATGACGAGATGAACCAAACCATCTAGACACACATGCTCAACATGACTGACTAACGGTGTGATCGACAAGCGCGACACTTGTGATTGATCATTAATTGACCGTGACAACGCTTGTGCGACAGTGAGTGTGACTCTGTGTGTGAGTGCAACAAATGCTTTCATAGCAAACATAATATGTACACACGAAGCGTAGACATTGAGCATGACCAGAACATGGTCGCAAACATGACTTCAATACCAACATGCAAAAACTTGGATGAAATGAACAAGCAAGGTGGATGCAAAGACTCACATGGGCTCACAGAGTGAACCCGAGTGTGTGCAGTCATCAAGTGAAACTCTCAAGGGAGGCTCCGAAATTGGGTGCAGGCCAAAATTTTAGAGGGTGGTTGTAGCCGCTACAACATACTCTTATCTTGGATGCCTCACCACATCCTCAAAGAGTATCGGATGCCAAATGCTTACCCAATCCTCCTTTCTTTTTTCCCAAGTGAAGACAATAATTATGTGCCTATCTCTCCCTCTCAAATAGGGAGGATATACCCATTCCTATGAAGGAAGGCACTCATGCCTATAAAAGGAATGTACTAAAGATCCCTCTCAACCAGTGACTTGTCCAAGCTCTCTCTTATCTAGGGACTTGCTTTCAATAGAAGCTTTTTGCCTTTGGTGGAGATCATGGGACATTCTAATGCTTGTAGATCTCCTCCATTCGATGTCATGAATTTCATTTTAATATTATGGAGCCTTCATCTTTTGGGACTTCTTTGTAGGGAATCGGCCATCCGTCACTCTCCTTCTTGAACCATGTCAGTCATGTCATCCTTCATTTCATTGGAAAGTGATCTACTAAACCATATATGGATTTTTCTTCATACTGATACCTCTCCTATCATGTTTCATTTAGGATATTTCATCCTCCACGTGAGTACTAGTTGTATGTGACATCCACAACTCCTTTTAGGTAGCTATGTGTTAGTGCATCCAAATATTGTTCAAAATTAAAAATGAACATCACACTAGAAATTAATTTTTTTGATGGCACTTCATCATGACATTTACTTGTTGCAACATCAACATTCTGCATGCATATTGACACATCTCCAAGATATTCAATGTCAAGGGTCTTCTTTCTTTTCAAACTTTCCTAACTTCTTAATATCTTTCCCATGGAAATATCATGGCCAATTCTTCTAGTCATCGGATGTTGATTGCCTTTTCTATGTGACCATAGTTGCATCTTTCACGATCTCTTCTTTTCTTTATTCACATATTTCTTTCCAAGAACTTCTAATCATCGTTCCTTCATTTTTTCAACCACTTCATATTTCATAGGAGGACATATTATGTTGATTTCATCTAGTTAATATGTGAACAATGCATCTTTCCAATAGAAGAGAACCCTTTCTTTTGATCATACTCATGAAGTAAAGTATATATCCTAGTTATCTTCAACTATATGATGATATTACCTAACTTATCAAACATATGCATACATACCTCTTTCCTTCTTTTGGTCATCTAGACTTCCTTTACCAACTTCCTTTCCTTGATTGAGAGTATGTCAACCATCTTGACATGTTGCATTCCTTTGTCATCATACTGTCATTCTTCTAAATAGTGAATCCCATCCAAGATGGTATTCTTAGTGAGACACTTTCTTCTTCCAAGATATGAACTTTCTAATGAAGATTCCAATGGAGGATCTTGATTATCCTCATCCTATAAATGCTCCTTTCCAAGTATCTATGATGATCTCTACACTATATGACTTCCTTCTACCCATAATTACTACTTATGCTTCTAATGAGGTTACCAAGAGCTACTTCCTTCTAATGATGAATGCCGCAATCTTCTACTTCAACTATCTTTCAAGCTTCTTTTGATGTCATGAGCTCTTGATTGCATCATATGTTATGATGCCATCTCCTAAAATGATGCACCCTACCATATTTCTAATGTTTCCTACCATGATAGCTATACAAAAAATGAAAAGAACTTGGTGGAGAAGATTATATCAATCATAGTAGAGATATTCCACTTCTTCCTTCTTTGATTTCTTCTTTTAAGCTTCTTCCACTTCTTTAGTGATATGGGCTTCTTCCCTTCCTCTTTTGTTGTTTTCCTTCCTGAGCTTTGGACAATCTCTCTTGTAGTTCCCATATTCTTGACATCCATAGCATTGGACCTTGGCCATATTCTTCTTCTTTTTTAAGGGCCAAACTTCCCAAACTTCCATTTTCTCTTAGCCATGGAAGCAAATTCTTGTGGTTGCTCATTTGATCCTACATCACTTCTTTCCTTTAGCCCAGTTTCTTCAATTTTTCACAATGACCAAAGTTCATTAAATGGGATAGCTTCCTTTTTTCCATAGATGCTTGATGTAAAGTTGCCCCATTCCTATGGTAGTGCATTGATCACTATGGTGGGCATTTCCTTATCAAACATTATTTCTCCCAACTCTTGCAGTTGGTCTCTAATTTCCAACACCCTCATAAAGTATGAGGCTATTCCATCTTCTTTTGATATCTTCATCTTGTAGAGTTCTTGTCTTAATGAGATCACTTCTCTTGTAGTGCTTATAGAGAACAATTCTACAAGTTTGTCAGATGTTTCCAACTTTGATACATATGGAATGGGGGGATCTTTTATGGATTCTATGAGAATACTTTGAGCCCTTACTATCCCTTTGATGTACTCTAAAATAGCTTGAGCTTATTCTTTTCGAGTTTTAGTGATTGAGCCCTTAACATATTCCACGACTTCATTTTCTATGAGGATCAAATTTGTCCTCTTCTTCCATGCAAGAAAGTTTGATGCCACAACCAACTTATTACTTTCCTTGAAAAAAGACATTTTGATAGATTCAAATGTGGACATAAGGATACTTATATGAGAAGATACTCCTTGATGGCAGTATCTTCGACATGTTGTCTTCTTGATTTTGATGATGATGATGATAATAGAATATGTCTTCCTTCATAAGTGATCCTTCAAAGAGAGGGAGATCACCTTCATTCCTTGATGATGATAACAATGCCTTCTCTTTGCTTTTCTTTGATGTAGAGGCTTCAAGATACTCCAATTTGTAGTTTTTATTTATAGGGTCTTTGAGGTCTCATTATTCTCGATGTGATGGTTTTAACAAGGTTCCTAAGAACGCTTTAAGTGTAGAGTCCTTCTTTGAATGAACTAGGGTTTTGAGGTCTTCTTTAGTAACTTCCTTCTTCAAGATGATGATGTAATCCTTGTCCTTGTGATGCCTTTGATATGAGAGGTCGTTCTTGATGATAGATGCTCTTGATGATCTTCTAGTGCTTCGACCCTTGAGGGTCCTTCCTTAATCTCCCCTTCCTTGTCTTGTCACCTTAACTTTGAAACCATGTTGATCAGTCAAGGGGTAGCTAGAGTAGATGATTTCTATTACTTTGATAATTGATATTGATGTGTTTTTACTTAACTTGATTAGCTTTCTTCTTTCACTTGATTATTATTAATATTCTCTTCATCAAACAGTTACCAAACCATAAAGAGAAATAATACAAAGGACACAATATGTAGGAGTTCAACTAGGGCCAAAACCTCTCCAACTTGAGAGGAAAACCCACCAGAATTATTTCTCTTCTTATAGACCTTCAATTGAAAAATTCCAAGACCTTTGACCCTTAAGAAAGACCCTCCAAGACCAAGTCAAACCTTGCTTCCAACAACTTTTACAAAACTGACTTCCAACAGCTTCTTCTGCAATTTCGACCTCCCCAACAAATTCTTTTGCAAATTCAACTTGTCCAACAAATTCTTGTGCAACTTCGACCTGCCTAGCAAAATCTTTTGCGGAACCCTAAACCTTGCACGTGTGAGAAATGTTGGCGTATTCTTGCTCCTTTCTTCTTCGCTTGGGTGAATTATCTCTCATACAGAATTCAGTTTCCAAATAGCTATGCTTGATGACCTATATTCACTTCTACAATTTGGCTTCTTCTGTTGCAATAGGAGCCCTAATTTCTTCACAAAGTATGCAGAGTAATAGCCCAAAAACTCAACTTTCTTTTCCTCCATTGTCTTCATCTTCTTTGCACTCCTTTTCTTTCTTGTTATCAAACTTGAGTGTGTGAAGTGTGTCCTCCAAGTGAGTTCGAGGTCTTCTTTATATAGGCTTCTCATTGGGTCGAATTGCTCCTTTTAGGCCGACTTGTCCATGAGTGCAAGACAAATTAAATATTGCATCATGAAAAGGTCTTGGAGGGTCTTTTGACTCAAATAAAATTTATTTTTACAATATGTAACATGCCCAAATGGGTCTTCAATACATGACAATAATTTTCTTGACTTGTAGACTCAATGACAAGCCCTATAAGCTCTCAATGTGAGCTTGACCTATAAATTAAATTTCCTTGAGCATGAAACCCATGCCTCAAAAATAAAAACAAGAAATTTATTTTTCTCATTACATCAAACACATAAAATCATGATTACATATGTCATTATGAAGACCGAACCTAGTTACATATTTCAACACCTAGAAGGTAGTGACAACTCGAAAATATATTTTTTTATGTAAATTATCAGTTGTAATAAGCAGGGGTTGACTATTTTTAAAAGAGTAAGCAAATAGATTTTGAGGAAATAGATTCAGATTTCCAAGCAACAAATCAATAGTCAAAAAATATTATCCATATTTTGAAGCCATAGTATTTTCCAGCAGTTCCAAGTTTCCTGCAACAAATTAGAAATATTATTTATTTTTAGTTTCTTGTTTAGGATTTTATTCCAGGAAAATTGTAACAGTTTAGGATTATGTTTTCTTGTATATTGTTTGATTTTTAATGTAAAAGGTTTGGATTTTGATGCCAAAAACATGAAATTTTTGTGAAGTCTACTATTACAAAGATTTTCCGTGCAGTTGTGTCATAGTGATAATCTGAAGATCCTGCTTTTCTTCTATGGAAGAAACTTTTGATTCAAACTTAGTAAACAAGGATCTTAAAACATTTTCAACTAAAGTAACCTATTTTATCTCTTCACCCAAGTTCTTCATGCAATTAACAATCTCATCTATGTGTAAGAAGTAATTAGTTATACTTTCATCATTGTGTATTTTCAGAGTTTCATATTGAATTCTGAGAGATTGCAGTTTTGCACGTTTTACCTTATTGTCTCCTTCATAGCTTAGAACGATCTTGTCCCATATTTCCTTAGCGGTTTTGAGTTGCATAACTTTGACAAGTTCTGATTGTGACAGACTCCCCAATAATGTATTGACAGCCTTGGCATTGGTTTCATATTACTTTTTACCTAACGTATCTATAGGAATTGCTGATGGAAATGTATATCCTCCTTCCACGATTTCCCAAACATCTGTTCCAAGAGACTGAAGATAGGTTGTGGTTCTTACCTTCCAATAAACGAAGTTGCTCCCATCAAAGATTGGTGGTCTAATGGATCCCTCTCTTTCGTAGTTATTCATGATGATAGATCTTCCTTCAAGCAATCAAGCTTCTTCTGAAGGACCTGCTCTGATACCAATTGTTGGAAATAATACTAAGAGGGGGGTGAATCAGTATTATCAAGTCAATAATATTTCATTTCAGATTTATATACGCTACTTCAGTTAATCAAACTTGCATGTATACGCAACTGTATTTAAGGCAACTAGGTATACCCTTCAAACTTATAACTTAGTTAATTCATCATATGTTGATATTTAATTTGTGCATCATAACCATATAAACAGTAACCAGGTGCAGTAAAAATAGAACAGACAATCACACACATGAACACAAGATATAAGGTGGAAACCCAATGTGGGTGAAAACCACCTGCTGTAATCGTCTTTATCTTCTTTTAATAAGAAACTTCTCTTTACAATTTTTGTACTGGTGTAGTCTTATACCAGTACGCAAGCTTCTACATGCAGAAGACTACAACCTTCTCTCGTTCTCCAACTTCTCCTGGAAGGGAGCTACAACTACCTAGCTCTTGTACTAGCTTATGTGTTTACTAGTAGGTAGGTGTTGGCCTAGAGAAGGCTACAACCTTCACTTTTCTTGCAGGGACCACGTTTCATAAATTTTCAGATTGGATCCATCAATAACATCAATCAAACATCAAATATATCTGCATCAATTAATCTCCTTTTCACCAACCAAAACTTAATCAATCAATCACTTCTCAGAATGCTGTAACTAGAATACAGTAATAGTAACCATAACCCAAGCTAGAACCCAGAACACTGCAACAGCAAACAGAAGTAGCTAAAGCATATTTTACTAGGTATACGCTACTTCTATGTGTCGAACCTGCGTACATACGTCGTTTTCTCAAGGCGAACCTGCGTATACGTTGTTTTGATATGTAGAACTGGCATGTATATGTGCCTCTGCTAAAGTGAACCTGCGTACAGATCTATAAATGATGATTTAAACTTTACAATAATTCCAGACATCAGTTATAACCAGATCATCATATTTACAGATTACAACATGCGTCAATTATTCAGATAAAAGATCAAAACCACACAAAGATACTTCTTTTCAAGCCTTAAGATCTTGACCCATCAATAGAACTTATCCTTCATCAAGCGCTCAGGTTCATCCTTGATTCAAATCCAGTTGTGCACCATAACCCAATAACATGTATTCTTGATCTTGCTCTTCATTAAATATTCAATTCATGAGTGCATTTGCCTAATGATCTTCGCCTCCTTTTATAGTCTTAGGCCTTATTCAATACCATGGTCCAAAACCACTTAGAAACAATACCTTGGACCAAATACCTAGGGTCAACACTTCGGCCAAGATACCTTGGACCAATACCATGGATCAAAATACCATGGGCCAAATACCATGGACCAAAACTAAGTTTTCAAACATGTACGCACCTTTCCTTCCGTGAAAGTGCGTGTGTACACTATACGTGCCTTTTGGTCTGCGAACCCACGTGTACACGCAGCTTGGGCAATGGGGAATCTCGTATACCTCTCTTTCTTCATTCTATGAGCCTGAACTGTGATCTGTCATCTGTGTGAGTTGCCATCAAGGACAACACCTGTGTCATAGAGCCAAATCTATATCATAATGCCAACAATCTCCCCCTTTGGACTTGATGGCAACCCCAAATCACTCTCCCCCTTTGTCATCAAGGGAAAAGGGTTATGCTCCCCCTGAATAAATGTTGAAATCTCTGATATGCTGAAGTGTGTTGTCCATGCTCCCCCTAAATATAAGCAAGGTCTGCAAAAAGATGACTCTATACATACATCATAAAGGACCTTCCTATCACTAATGACTCATACATACATCCATCTCCCAACCAAGTGGGGATATACCAAGTTTGACTCATCTACCCAACCAAGTGGGTATATACTAAATGTTTATACATGTCAGAACAAGAACATTACATCATCCATCCCATGCATAGTGGGGAAACAAAATAGGTCATTTCATGACCTTGACAATAAAATATATACATGACATAGAGACCAATATCTTAAAAAAAGACTATGATAGTTATCAGTAACTATCATTAGCAGCATCTGTCAATCGCCATCCAAACCAACAACCATGATCTTCCCCTAAACTTGTTCCACCTAAATCAAAATCAACTGTGAATATGTACCAAGATCTTCTAAGATAATGCCAACAATGCATTATTATAAGTATATGCTCCCCCTAAACCTGTGCCAGATGATCATTGTCAGACCCATATCAGACTCCTTTCATCCAATGTTTTTCTTCAAACCAACATTTACACAACTGTATCCACATCAACTGGCGTATGTATGCGAATACGCTTCATTAAACTCGTGTACAACCACTTTTCTCTGAAATAGATAAGTTTTTACAGCAAGATGATGCATCAACTACTCCCAGCTTCTGTCTGAGATATTCAAATGTCTCTCTGGGCAGTGGTTTGGTGAATATATCAGCAACCTATTATTTGGAGGGAACATACTCCAATTTGACCTTTTTTTCAAGCACTTGTTCATGTAGAAAATGATATTTGATGGTTATGTGATTGGTCTTGGAATGCATGACTGGATTCTTTGAAACACTGATTGCACTTGTATTATCACATAGAATGGAGATGGGTGGAGTACATGTGATATGAATGTCTTGCAATGTTTCCATCATCCAAAGAAGTTGTGTGCAGCAAGATGCAGCAGCCACATATTCTGCTTCAACTATAGATAGTGCAATTGAACTTTGTTTCTTGTTGAACCAAGACACTAATTTGGAACCCATATAGAATGCACCACCACTAGTGTTTTTTCTATCATCCACGCTTCTTGCCCAATCTGCATCTATATATGCATGAAGTATAAGATATGTATCCCTAGGATACCATAAACCAAAATTCTAAGTTCCTTGAAGATATTTAAAGATCCCTTTGACTGCCTGAAGGTGTGATTCCTTTGGATTTTCTTGGAATCTTCCAACTATTCATACCACATGCATGATGTCTGTTTGGGTACCTGTTAGATAAGCAAACTGCCAATCATGGATCTGTAGGTTGGTTGATGTACTGCTATTGATTCATCATTTAAGCTGAGACTGCATCCTGTTACCATGGGGGTACATACTGGTTTAGAATCTTCCATGCTGTATTTTTTCAAGATCTGCTTGAGATACTTGGTTTGTGATAGAAAAATACCATCTTTATTTTGTTGAACTTGTAGGCCGAAAAAATATGTGAGCTCACCAAGCAAGGACATTTCAAATTCTTGCTGCATTACTAAAGCAAAGTTTTGACTCATGGCTTCTTCGTTGCTACCAAAATGATATCATCAACATACACCACAAGTATTAGCAATTTATCATTATCAATCCTTGTATATAGATTGCTATCAGCTGATCCTTTTGAAAAACCTTGTTGATGGAGGTATTTGTCAAGACGGTAATACCAGGCCCTTGGAGCTTGTTTTATACCATAGAGAGCCTTTCTGAGTCAGCATACAATTTTGGATCATTTCAAGGGATGAATCTGTCTGGTTGCTCAATATATACTTCTTCTTCTAAGTCTCCATTAAGAAAGGCAGATTTTACATCCATTTGGTATACTTCGAATTTCTGAAAGCTAGAAAGAGCAAGGAACATTCTTATGGCTTCAAGTCTAGCAACAAGTGCAAAAGTTTCTTCAAAATCTATACCTTCTTGTTGAGCATATCATTTACAAACAAGTCTGGCCTTGTTTTTTATAACTTCACCATTTTCATTCAGCTTGTTTTTAAATATCCATTTGGTTCCTATGATATTCTTATCATGAGGTCTAGGAAATAATTCCCAAGTATTATTCTTTTCAATTTGCGCAAGTTCTTCATTCATGGCCTTGACCCAACATTCATCTTTGCACACTTCATTTACATTTTGAGGTTTGATGGAGGAAAGCAATGCTAGATAGCTTGAAGCTTCTGTAATAGTTCTTCTTATTTGCACACCTGCCTCTTTCTATCCCAAAATTTGAGTCTCTGGATGATTTTTCTGAACATACCTAGATGGAGTCTTTTCTTCTGCCATTATATGTGCTTCTGGTGCTTCATTAGTTTCTTCTTCTTCAAAATTAGTCTGGTTTGATGTGGAAGGATAATCCTCATCTTCTTCACACTCTTCAATTTTTACCTGCTTTGGATTTTTTCCTGCTTCATCAACCACAACATCAATACTTTCAATAATTTTCCCAAGTATTTTATTATAACACTTATATCCTTTACTTCAGGAAGAGTAACCAAGGAGAATGCCTTCATCTGCTCTAGGTTCAAACTTGCCAAGTTTTTCATCAGTCTTTTTGATGTAACATTTGCTTCTAAAAACTTTGAAGTATTTTACAGTAGGAGTCTTACCATACTAAAGTTTATGTGGAGTTTGAGTGTTGTTTACCCGAACGTTTGCTTTGTTGAGGATAGTGACGGCAGCAAATGCAGCTTCACCCCAGAAGGTTGCAGGAGTTCCAGATTCATCTAGCATGGCACGAGCCATTTGTTGAACACTTATGTTCATCCTTTCTACCACTCCATTTTGTTGAGGAGTCCTTGCGGTGGAGAACTCTCTTTTTATTCCATGTTCTTCACAAAAGTAGAAGAATTAATCCAAGGTAAATTCCCCTCCTCGATCAGATCTGAGGCTTTGATTTTGCGATCTGATTCATTTTCAACCAAAGCTTTGAAGGCTTTGAACTTTTCAAATGCTTCATCTTTATGCTTTAGAAGACCTATCCAACACATTCTGGAAAAATTGTCAATGAACAATATAAAGTATTCTTCTCCACAAGGTAACTTTTTCCTTGATGGACCACATAAATCAGTATGAACAAGTTCAAGAGGCTTACTAGATGATCCTTCCTTCTCAGGGAAATGTGTTCTGGTTTTCTTACCAAATTGACATGATTTGCATATTGTATTTTTTGGAATTATGATATCAGGAAGATCATGAACAGCCTGGAATTTGCATGCTTTCCTTATTTGTGGGAAGCTTAGATGCCCCAATCTTCTGTGCCATAGCCAATGTTCATCATTTTTGCTTAGATAGCATTGTTGTTGTCCTCCCTTGAGTAAGTATAAGTTGTTTGGAGTTCTTATTCCTTTGATCACGGTTTCTCCTGTATCAAGCTCACGAACAACACATCCATTTGATCGAAATACTACTTCATTTTCTTGATCACACATTTGATTGACACTCAATAGGTTATGCTTTTGACATCAACATACATAACATTCCCAGCTTTAACCTTTTCTTTTAAGAGAACAGAAACTTTACCTTTTATGACATCAAGAGTGTCATTTCCAAATGAGACCTTCTTTTCCTTTTCTAAGGCATTGTATCACTGAAGTTTTTATTTATCACATGTCGTGTTTCAAGCATCCACTGTCGATGTACCATTTATTTTCTTGTCCTTCTACATACGAGGCTATACCACATCTTTCTGTTTGTGGTTCTTTCTTTCTCCATATTTTGGGACTCAATGAAGTTTTCTCCTTCTAAGATGTTTCCCAAAAATTTACTTCTGCATTCAGAATCTTCATGACCGAAGTTGTTACAGATATAGAATTCTATTTCATTTTCAAGAAGCGAAAAGTTAGTGTAGGTCCTTTTCATGATCCATGTCACATTCCTTTGATATCATGCTTCTCTAGTCATGATGGTCTTGTAGGCAACACATTGAGCAACTTTGTGTCCAAAGTTATGACATGAAAAACATTGGCCATTAAAGAAGTTCCTGCGATTATCGAATCTAATGACCTAGTGATTGTAGTTTCCATTGACATTCATTCTTGAAGAAAATTGAGTATGATTTACCTGAGGTTGGTTGTAACTTCTATTCATCCTTGAAGTAGATTGAACCCGATTTACTTGGTGAACTGCTTTATGCCTTTGCTGACGATTGTCAAACTGTTCACTACTCTTTGCTACATCAAGATAGCTTTTAGTGGAGGTTGACGGCTTCTGTGCTTTAGATGCTTCTTCAGTATATCCAAGACATGTCTTTATTAAAGGAGAATGCTACACTTTGATAATTTCATCTAAAGTTTATGATCCTTTAGCAAATCTGAGATTGAGAGCTTTTGTTTTCTCAATATCTTTCCTTAGACCCACAATTTCACATTCTAGTTTTTCATTGTATTTTTCTCTTTCAACAAGTTGGAATGTCAGAGCATCTATAATCATATTCTTTTCTTCTAAGTAGATTTTGAGTTTAGAGATTTCTTCATAAAGATTATCTTCATCTAAAGCATCCAATAAATCATCATCTTCAAAAGCCATTAGAAGTCTATAGTCATTATTATCTTCATCACTATTGGATAAACCATCGTTATCTTCAAGCATATAGTAGCTCTTCTTACTTACACTTTGTTTTCTATTCCATTTTGTTGATTCCTTACCTTTATCAAGCTTATCTTTATGAGGACATTTGGCAGCATAGTGACTGACTCTTCCACAAGCAAAACATTGCAAAGGTAGTTTACCTCTGAATCTTCCAGAACCCTGTTGAAGGTTCTTGACAAAGTTTGCTTCTTCTTCTTCTTCTGAAATATATCCTGATTCATTAAGTTCTTCTCTTCCTGAAGCTTTGAATGCAACTTCTCTCATGTCTAATGGACCTCCTTTTCTCATTTCGAAAGTAGTTAAGATTCCGTGCAGCTATGTCATAGTGATACTCTGAAGATCTTGCTTTTCTTCTATGGCAGAAACTTTTGATTCAAACTTAGTAGACAAGGATCTTAAAACCTTTTCAACTAAAGTAACTTCTTTTGTCTCTTCACCCAAGTTCTTCATGTAATTAACAATCTCATCTATACGTAAGAAGTAATTAGCTATACTTTCATCATTGTGCATTTTCAGGGTTTCATATTGAATTCTGAGAGATTGCAGTTTTGCACATTTTACCTGATTGTCTCCTTCATAGCTTAGAACGATCTTGTCTCGTATTTCTTTGGCGGTTTTGAGCTACATAACTTTGACAAATTCTAATTGTGACAGACTCCCCAATAATGTATTGACAGCCTTGGCATTGGTTTCATATTG
Organism: Pinus taeda; assembly: GCA_000404065.3. Lineage (NCBI taxonomy): Eukaryota > Viridiplantae > Streptophyta > Pinopsida > Pinales > Pinaceae > Pinus > Pinus taeda. The sequence continues at coordinate 201,784 of APFE031563447.1, forward strand.
CTTTTTACCTGCCATATTTGTAGGAATTGCTGATGGAAATGTATATCCTCCTTCCACAATTTCCCATACATCTATTCCAAGAGATTGAAGGTAGGTTGTGGTTCTTACCTTCCAATAAACGAAGTTTCTCCCATCAAATATTGGTGGTCTAATGGGTCCCTCTCTTTCGTAGTTAGTCATGATGATAGATCTTCCTTCTGTTGAGATTGCAACAAGATGATGGAGCTTAGTGAAAAGAGTCGCCTTCACTAAGTGGGCCCGCAGGCTATTTTTGGCGCAAGTCTATTTTTAGACTATGTCTATTTTTAGACATATGGATCATGTCTATGGATTGCAGGTTGTTGTTTATGGATGATTGATCAAGTTGGGGAAAATAGATGGACTTCTATTTTTAGATCACAGCGAAGTGACTTCTAAATATAGAACAGTCAAATATTATTAGCTCATAATAATATTTAGACTATAAACTTTGTCTTATTCTCCTGGAGCACTTCAGGATGAGCTACGGATGTGGTACATGCAGATCCCAGAAGGAAATACGTGGTTACCTATGGGATGACTAATATTTGCATGCAGGACTTCAGTTAGAACTCAAGTGAGTTGAGTTTAGTGGACTGGAGGTGCAGTTGATGGAGTTGTGTTCAGTTTAGCTTTGTTAATCTGGTTGTATTTAGTCTAACTGGCAAATAGACTAGAGATGAGTTGGGTGAATTAGTTATTAATTAATTCACAAGTTATTAACTCATAATGCAACTATAGAATACATCAGTTAACTCAGTTGCATGTCAGTGCATGTTCAGTTCAGCAGGGACAGGTGTTAGAGAATCAGATTGCTATCAGTTGTGACTATAGTTGTGCACCAGATCTTGCACAAATCAGGGGATTGAGTATGCCAATGAGTTTTCCACCACATTGTAGCTTGTGCTCACGTTATTTAGCCAAGTAAATACGTGGTTGCCTTGGAATCATCATCAATTCTTGAGCAGGTATTGAGCAGCGGAGGCAGGCAAGCAGCGAAGGAGATTTGAGCCAGTGATTGATTCAGATCTGAGCTGTATTGTGTGTAACAGAGGTGGAGATACTTGTGAGAAGTATTATGCTTTGTAATGTTACATGACTCAATCATTAATATACAGATAGTTGGGGTTTTTAGCGAGATGCTTTCCCCGGGATACATACTGTGTTAATGTGTGAATGCTCTTGATGTTTTTTTGTTATTGATGCTGCTATATTGATGATCAACGTAGAGGAGCTTATGTATTGTGTATGTTTTCCGCAATAGTACATGATCAGGATAATCTCCATTGAATATGTGTTAAATTATTCAAAATTTCTATAGAAGTGCAAGAAAAAGATAAACAGTTGCAAGAAAAGCAACAGGAAGAAGAAAGGAGAGAGCAAGAAGAGGAGGACAAGAAAAATAAGGAGGAAGAAGCTGAGAAAAGAAGGCAGGAGGAGAACAAGAGGTTTGAGCGAGAGCTAAAAAATATGGAAGACGATCTAGAGAGGCAGCTAGAATTTGCAGAGGAAGGAAAAATACAACGGGATGAAAATCTTAGGAGGACCAAGGAGAAGGAAGTCGGGGAAAGTGAACAAGGAGAGACTAGAAAGACAACAGACCTGGGCATAGGAAAAATTGAGCTTCCCCCATTAGTTGTTCCTCCTACCACTCCCCTCACTGGTAGATACCTTCCCCTTCAAGAACTAAGTATCTCGGAGGAATAGGACGAGGAAGTCCTAGATATCACTAGACTCACTTTCGATGAAATAAACCTCAAGATTGTACAGGAAAGGAAAAAATATTGCAACAAGAATCCATTCTATCCTTTATTAGTAACCACGGCTAAGGATATTATGTCTAACATTACAGTAAACCCTCAAATGATTGCCTCGACAAAGACAACCTTCGTTGCAGCCACAGAACACAATGTGGTCCAAATGAGCAAACAGATTGTTGATCTACACAATAGAATTTATCCATCCAAACAGAGGACCACCATGGAGGAATAGGAGAAAAGGAAGATGGAGAAAGAGAATGCGACACTCTGTTTAGTACACACAAATGCAATAGAATTCCAGGTAGAAATTGAAGCAGAAATGAAGACTCTAAGGGGGGCCATGGTAGTAGTCTTTGAAGAGATGTCTAAACTCCACCACATAGTAGCTCCAATCGTGGCCATCAAGCCCACACAAAAGAAAGGGTCATGATGCTTAAGGAGGCTATGACTGCTTTGGATAAGATACATGAATGGTCTGTCAAGTACCTAGGAGCACCGAAAATGGTCCATAAGAAGGATTGGATCACCATATAGAATACTAAGGTCCAACTCTGCATCAAAATTCAGTCTAAAGACAAATTGACCAAAGATTTGGAGAGGGCACTGGCATCCTATAGGCATCTATTCAGCGCCTTGGAATCATTGATCCAACTACATGGGGTTCCCTTGATAGGGGAAGTAAGGTAGGTAAGGAAGTAGGATGAGCATACAAGAATTCATAGAGACATATAAAAAAGTAGCCCATACGAAAGACATGTTGATAACTAGAGAAAATATCACGTGTTATGTGGTAGAACTAGTGAGGCTCTACACCAAACTGGTAACCTTGAATAATCAGGTGCATGCCAAATGGACCACCCTCATCCCAGATGCACTCAAGAGCCTGCACTGACATGACGAAGACCAGATCTAGATCACTCCCATTGCAATGGAATACAACCTATGGTGCACATATTTGATGGAATAGCTCAGGCTTGAGATTCCAGGACTTTATATTATTAAATTACTGAATTAGATTGATAGCTATTTTTTGTGATGTATTATACAATGTCATACAACACTTTTTGAATATGAAAGGTCATATGGAATACCAAAATTCATTTTTGTGAATATGAAAGGTCATGTGGAATATCAAAACTCATCAAGTAGATGAAAGGTCATGAGGAAGTTCAAGAGTCAAGGGTAGCCCAAGAGTCACTGTCACCCTATAAATATACCCTCATGCTTCATTTGTAAAGACCTTTTGCTGAGGACTCTTTTGGAGATATATACATTGCTTAAGAGAATGTATGTTCTTCTAATTTATGCAAGGATTGATATTGCATTTCCACTATTGGATTCTTCAAATCTTTTATTTTCTAATTCCATGAGTATTTTCTTCACTTGATGGATCAGATGTTCATGAAAGCTTCTTGATGTGCGGTTTCCACATATGTTGTCTCATACCCCAAACTTATGTTGCTTCATATGAATGGTATTTGATTCACTAACTCTATGCTCATGTCGGTGAACTATTTCTTTGGTATTGGTATAATGTGTATTGACTACACCTTTGTTTATGCTTATAAATGTTTGATCATTGTGAACTAATTTACAATTACTAAGAATTTTATCTTGGTGAACATGAGTCCTATTTGAATCTTGCTATCAATAACATTACTTAATATTTATGTTGTTTATAGTCTGGCTATTCATGGTTTATGTGGCATAATATTTCTGTCAATTATTTCCTTGTATTTATTGAGGTACATGCTTTCAATTGAGTTCATATTTCGCCTTTGTCCAAAGCAGGCTCAACAAAACTAAACAGCAGCTAGGTCTACATACTGGAAGGGATCCCTATCACAAATGGAGTAGGATCTAGTTGGGAAATTACACCAAGAAGGTCCCCCTTATTGTTGGCAGAAGATTCCAGCTCGTCAAAACTTTCGTACATTAGACACTACCCAAGAGTATACTCGTCATGCCTATCCATGTTTTTTGTTACATAAAATTTCCTAACCACTACAGTTGCATTAAACCACATAACGTTCTTCTAAGTGTACTCAAAAACTGCAACTACATTTTAATCAATGAAAAGAATGGTCACTTTAGTGTTCTCCCATACAATGAATTAAATCTGAAACATCCCTTTTCAGTCAGCATGAATCATTAATGAGTTCACTCTGTACAAAACACTTACTATTCCTGCATACTCTAGCAAGGCTCTCCATTGCAGTGTAACCTTTGTTCTCAACTATGACAACATAGTAATCATATAGAATGGTATTCTAAAAATTTCCTACGATGAGAATTAAATCTTAGTCGAACCGTGCACTCCAACAAGGACTTCCATGCTTACAAACTGATCATAGGATCAACTTGTACCTCATGCATGGCCTTCTTGTTTCGTAATAAACTCTTCTCCACTTAACCATATTTTCCATTGAATTAATCATAACATGCAAGATAGATCAGGGATGACTTTTTTTGTTTGAGTCAAGCCTAGTAAATTAGCTCTCCAAGTCATTGTCCTCGATATGTTGTCTCCATTTTCTGCAGTCACTATTAATACTAGCAACGAGTATGGTCCTTCACCATATTTATTGAATTCACTAATAGCACAACAAGACCATGTGAAACTAACTCCTGGCATGCCTTTCAACATTGGTTGGGAGGTCAGAAGGTCATCAATTGGCTTGTTCCAACTATTAGGAATTTGGGTTTCACACAACCTCCAGTTAAGCGTAGGCACGACTAGCTCAAAGGTTCAATTTTTATATATTCCCAACTCGTATAATGCCATGTCATGCTAATGCCATTTGCCATGTTGCTTCCAGTAAATCAATATGAGCTAATCCCACTCTACCACTTGCTTTCTTGTACCGGTTTCCACATAGGTCAGGGGTCAGGGGTTGAAACTTTGTTCTCCTATCAAATTATGTTGTGTGACCTGACTTCTGAATAGGTAGTTGGTTCTTCATAGGTTAGTAAGTCATGTTCTGATCTTTTTTTTCTATTGATGGTGCTAGACCTACCAAAATTCAGTGGATCTCCCTGGTATGAAGACCCAACTAGACCTCACACCATTTGGTGTAGGAGTTTCAGTACATGGGAGTCGTCTTCTTTGTCTTTGAACAAAGAGGTTTGTGTGCCTAGTGAGTGCTAGTGTTAGTTGTGTCAAGGTTCTTTCACCATAGAGGGAGAGGGTGGAAGTGATTCTCTAGTTGAAAGGGAAGAGTCCCAACTCTATTAGAGACACAGGACATAGTAGCATATGTGCAACTTCCAATGGAGTAGTCCACATGGATGTGAATGTTACAACCACATAACGAAGGGATAGCATTTACAACACCCAACGGAGTAGTCCGCATGAGTGTGATGGTCGTTATAACAAGTTATAGAACAAATTTTCGTGGGAATATGTATTAGAAAAACCAAAATAGTTCAACTGTCTTAACATAGGTTAAAGCAACATGCATTACAAGTGTCCAAAGAATAGTCTTACAAACAATTACAATACATGCATGAAAACATGATGGCATGTTATTAGGCTTCTAAATTAAGCGAAATTTCCAAGACACAATAGTACACCATACATCACTGAACCTATAAGTAGGGCGTTGGAGCCACTACTTCATCCTCAAAGAAGAGATTATAGACTCTCAAGGATATGTGGGAGCAGCCAAGGTGAAAAATATATTGCATTTACAAATGAGGGATATTTGTAGCCAAGGGTAAAACTGGCCCTTATGACTATTAGACTTCCCTCATGAATGTTTGACTTTCAAGAATTTTCAACTTTACATGACTCTTTAGATTACATGTGGGTATCTTGGATTTCCACATTACATTACATAGATTTACAATAGTATGGCCCATAGTAGTGATGTGGCTGATGTGACTCATGACACGACATTGTTGGTGTGTTCATGTGTTGTATATCTGATAGCACTTGTTGTATATCTAAACCGGAAATATAAGATAATAGAAATAACCCAATAAATAACAAGATAGAAATAGATAGAAATGTTTCTCTTTATTATTATCAAACCCTTATGGTAGGGCAACACCATACATTCACTCCTTAAGGAAGGAGAATACTCCACAAGCCATATGCCTGTTCATACAAGAATACTTCTCTTCATATCCTCCATGTGGAGTCTCTAGCCTCTATATAGGCCTCATACATACAATACCATGCATCAATACCATGGTTTACTCATACCATCAACTAAACCATGGGCCCATTACATTATTACTAACTACTTGTGGTCCCTTACATGATATGGGTTAACCACCTTATTTATTACTATGGCCCATCACATTATTACATTATTACGTTGGGTACCTCCCTTTGTACCCCATATTATCCCCCCTAAGTATATAAAATTCCACCCCCCTTAGCATGTTTCGTCCCCGAAACATGGGAAGAACACAAATAATAAGATCTACCCAAAAGAGTAGTCCACTGGTACCATGCACGTGCATCTAGCCATCCAAGAGAAAGGTGAACCCTTGATCTTGCTGGTGCCTCGCTTGCTTGAGATGGAAGTTGACCGTGGTAGCTCTTCTGTGTTGATGTGTAGTAGGTGGATCTTCGCTTCTCCCTATCTATCTTGCGAGGGTTGTTGTCCTTGTGACTAACTGGTTGCCATCTTGATGGTTGTCTTGCGAGGTGATGTGGGTGATGATATGTTGAAGTTTCAACCCACGGTGTCTTCTTCTTTAATTCACCCGGCTGTGGTGCCTGTTGTGGTGTCAATATGACTTCAACCACTGAATCCTCATCAGATGTGTCAACACTTGTTACCTTTTCGGCTTCCACCTCTGTTTGTGTTTGGTTGTCAACCATCAACTGCTCATCATCTAATATGTCAATCCCTGGAACATCTTCTGCATCAACCTTCGTGGACTCTACCTGTTTATTGATGGAGATATCTTGTAATGTAATTTTCTTCTTTTTATACCAAAGCTTCAGGAATTTCCTCTGCACATTAATATTTATAGTACCCATTGATTCCACCCACGGGTATCCCAAAACAACATCCATATTATCTGTCTCTGACGTATAAAAATTACCATGCCACACATACTTTTCCATAGAAATCTTCAATTCCTTGTATACTTGAACATTCTCATCATCAACTTGTGTATTTTCAATGTTTTTTGTTGGAACTTGCAATTTTTTTGCCAAATTAACATTGA